>JASSUY010024271.1:0-69015 GCA_032466535.1 Forpus xanthops | reverse complement strand
CAAGGGAGGTACAGTTTAAAAATATTTTAGCACCTACTATTTCCCAAAGAAGTGTGTGTATAGATACAGGTAACAGAAGTTAAACAGCTGAATTGTTTTTGTATGGATACATGAGAAATTACTGTAACAGGCTCCTTGTATGACAGATGATTCATGTCAGTGTCAAAGGGCTAAACAGTATTAGAGGCTACTTAGTGTGCCTGGTTTCATGTAAGTTTAACCTGTTCATGTTCATTCAAGAATGCTCAGGCTTGGCTGAAAGATACAAAGATTTTGGCTGTAATCATGACTGTTCCCTCCACCTCTTGTTCTCACTTCTGCACCTTGGTAATTACAAATGAGAACTCCCGAAGAGTAGAGTTCCAGAGGCTAAGGGAGGGGAAAGCACAGGGCTAGAAAGATACACAGACAAGTTACATAATATTTCTTTTTTTCCCCCATTATCCCGTAGGAGTTTAAAACAGACAAACGGATTTGTCAAGAATTAATACTGTCAAATCAATCTAATTTCCTTCCTTGGAGGATAATTGGTACTGGATAAGAAGTAGTAGCAGATGGAATATATATTGAATTTAATAAGTTTTCTACCTTATTCAGTACAGTCAGCTGATACCATTATAAGTGGTGCTCAACTGGTTGAAAAGAACACTTTCAGAGATTAGTTTTCAGTGGTTGGTGGCCAAAGTGGAAGGATATGTGAGTGGAGTTTTGCAGGACTGTGTTCTTCAATGTTTTAATTAACAGCTTGGTTGGTAGAATAGAGAATAAGCTCACTACAGTTACAGATGACAGAAAGCTCAGAGAGCCTGAAAATAACTACTGAACATGAGTCAAATAAGTCATTTTCTTGCAGAGCAGCAAGTTTCATAGTAGGACACACCCAATACAGCCAGTACACAGCCACATGCAAGAAGTGTAGCAATTTGAATGCTGCTCACCAAGTGCAAACCCTCAGTTGGAGTACTGGGTTGTGTTCTGACCCAGCATGGTCTAGACTGCAAGACAGACATAGACTAATGGGAGAAAATAAGACATGACATGAATTGGATGTTTATGAGCAGAGACTGAAAGGACAAGGATACTTTATCCAAAACAAAAGATTGCCAATGAATAGGGTAATAATTTTCAAATATGTAAAAACTTTGCTTCACTGAGGAAAAAACTTCTCTATTTACTGGGGATAGGGCAAGAATGAACAGGTTTAATTGCAGAAGGGTTGATGTTGGCTTAAACATTAGAAAAAGCTTGCTAACTGCAAGGTTCGTAAAGTGGTGGAATTGATTGCCTGGGGTCAGTGTGGTGCCTTCATCGCTGCCTAACCTGTTCTTGAGAGTCTCTCAACATCCCATTATTTTGGTACAATTGATTCAGCTCTGGGGCTTGGTGTTGGCTAAATAGCCTCTTAAGAGTCTTTCCAGGTTTTATTTTTTTTTTTTTGAAATACTTTTTTTTGTGTTTTAATTCTTCAAACCAGACTGTGACAGCCTTATGTACAGTAGCCAGCATTTATTCAAAAGGACATCTGAGTGCATTCATGCCAAAAAGCTAATATACAATGCTGCAAGCTAGAATCAGGGCTTACAGGTATTAAAGATACCACAAAGAGCATGGAAATGCTTTGCATGGCACTGCCACAGAAACAGCCATTGACACCTGGAGAACTGGAATTTTTTATATAGCTTATTTGTAAATCCTGTGATTTTGATAGTGACCTGAAGATCTATCCCAGAGTTTGCTACCACATGGCCTGCTTTAATATTAACATTTGCACAAGACATTTGAGTGGCTGTGGCAGCATGTAACTGATATGAGTGAGGATGACAGTTGCCAGAGGGACAGCCTGCTGTACAAGGAAGCCAAGAATCTCAAAGTCAACATGCTTCGTAAGAATAATCTCAAAAATCACAGCTGCTCAAGGGCAATAGGTTTGTTAGTTCATTTATATTCCAACTGAAACGCATTAAATATTTGTTTGGGTATTCCTACCCCTCTTGGTCATAATCAATGACAATCACCATAAAATATGGTCTAGCTAACTTTCCAGAAGTGAAATCATTGCCTGCTTTCTTCAAAGAAGCAATTTCTGGGGAAGCATGTGTCTATCGGGATTTAAATCCTAGCAGCACGCTGCAAATGTGGCTTTCTTGTGTAAACCAGACCTGCTAAGGACTGTACTTTAGCAGAAGTTACACTCCAAACAGTTATTCTGTATTTTTCATACAAGACATACACATGTCCAAGAATGGAGCATGATGGTGGCATGCCAAGATTAGCAGAAATGACCAGTACAGTTACTTTCTTCTCTGAGACCTTCACAGGTATCAGCCTTTTGGAAATCAGACCCTCACCATATCTGGAATCCCTGGACTGGGCATTCACAAGATCCTTCCTTTGGGAGCCTGAGAGGGGGAGAAAGCATGGAGAGATGTGTGTATTCACATATCCCCAGAGACAACATTACACACACATCCTCAGTATTCTACATATACTCAATTACGTATGTCAATCTGTGATTGCATAGACAGACAACACTGCTATTTGCATTAAAATAGATGCACAAAATAACATCTGTGGCTGCAGATACACCTAATACAATGTACAGTATCCAAGCTAACAGCAAGTGACCAACCAGCCAAAATGGCAAATTCAGCAGCAAGAAATCATTTTCCTGGGTTATGAATTCACAGGAGGCTTCACAGGCCAGTTAGCAAGTTATCACTCTCACTCCTCACCCCGTAGTGAGTTAAGCAAGTTGCTGATTAGGAAAAAGTGCTCTCTTAGACTCTACAGCCCACACTTTCTGAGGCAGGATGCATGGAGAAAGTTAGTAAGGCTTGGAGAGAGTTAGTAAGGTTGTGTTAATTAGATACAACAGTGACATGGCATCCCATCTGCTCTACAAATGTCAAAGAGCTTCATGGCACCTGTCTGAGGGGAAAAAGAACCCCACAAGCAAAAGTTTACCACAGGTTTGGATACTCCTGTGAAACAAAGGCCTCTTTGTACTAGTGCCTTCTGCAGCTAAAGTCCTTTGGAAAAGTTTGGAATATTTTTTACAGTGGTATTTTTTATCCGAGGGTGAAAAAAGAGAAACATACACATACCGTTTCCACACTAAATGCTTATCACCAGAGTCAGAGTGAGTTTTGTTCTGACTTTGAAGGTGTCATAACTGTAGCTAAAGCCTCCACTTGCAGGAAAACCCTGCTGAAAGAAGAATGAAGTTGGCAACTTTAAGTATCCCATTTCCCAGCCATTCCTAGTAAATTCTAGATTTGCATATTGCAAAAGGTACAATGCCAATCATACATCTCCCACTCGCTTTCCCTGGAACAAAAGCAGTTTCTGGAAAAAAGCAGCAAGAAGTTTCCTTTCTCCATAATCCAGGTGGGACTGGGGAGACCCAGTCTTTTCTCCCTGTTGCACTGAACAGAGACAATGTGTCCCCCAAAATCCTGGCGCTCCCCTCCTGCAGTCTCCTTGCATTAGCTACTTTTGCTTATGTCTGAAAACTAGTCCAATTTGCAACAAGCTCAGAAAATTAATGTTAACATGGATATAAAGCAATAACCACAGCTTCCAAAAAGAGCTGTTTTCCTCCTTGATATGACTATCTTCTACGCTAAAAAAAAAAACAACCCAAACCTCTATTTAAAATCACCAGTTCTTGGACTTTATGATAGCTGACAATTACCTTGGCAACTCTAAAAGGGAGCTCCTACTTTTCTATGCAAATTGCTCTTACTTCCTGAACTGCCATCATGCCAGCCATCCACAATTCAAGTTATTATAATTCTTGTGGTAATAATGAGTGACAATGTTACTAGAGCTACCAAAGTCAGAGGAACATGTGAAGCAAAATGGGAACTTTTGTCTACACATAAGTTTCTGGAAAGTCTAGAAACAAACAGCACAGGAATCAATTCAGGAAATAAAAAGTAGTGAGACCGTGATGAAAATTTTCCTGACAGGTGTTTGTGCAAATACAGCTTTTATGCTTTCAGTTTCTGAACATGTTGTTATTTCTTTAAATATTTAGCAATTAGCATGTATTCAGTTTTTACTACAGAAGCATCTGGACGCCTCACCTAGAGAACAAGATTCCCACTGTATTAAGCACAGCATATTGTTTAAAGGACATTTTCACTCTACATATGAGTCCGAAATAGAAGGTGAAGATACACACAGATGAAGTTATTTGTACTGGGAAACACAGCAAATAAGTTACAGAGCCAAAAAAGGAAATCAGGGTCTTCCTGAGCTGTGGTCCAGGGCACTGCTAACTGGACCATGCTATGCTGCTCATGCACCAGTCCAGGATGCGCATCACATGCTCTATGACTTTAAGAAAGCAAAGATATCTTAGGAAATGATCTGTTTTGCTGGACACCTTTTACACGATGAACTATAACAGATATAAACCTGTTAAAAACATTACAGCAACAACCACATAAAATACACAGCTGTAAGCAGACACTCTTGTAATTGGGAAGGGGAAATGCTTTGTAATGAAGTCCCAAACCCTGCTAAGACGTGGGAGTGTTTGCTGGAAAGTAATATTTCTGTACTAAAAAGTGCATGCAAAATGCAGTTTCAGAAGGAAATGAACTGAAATATCAAATATTTTTAAAGTAAATTCTGTTTGCAAGGAAATTTGGTACCTTAGAACTAAAAGCATTTCAATCATCTGGAGAACTGTGTCAGCACCGTGATCTTTCTGGAAGGTAGCACAGTGACATGCAGGCATATTTCAATTGTATTTTCCATGTAAAATTATATTAATGATAATTATAGAAGTACAGGATACACTATATCACAGTGACCTGTCATCATAATTTTCTGGCACAGTACTAAAGATGAAGAACCATGGAGTATTCAATCACAAATGCACTAATCTCATTTTATAAGAATCATAGGAATAGTTTTCTCTCTCTTCATTCCAGGCTCTTGCATCTTTCAGGATTTCATATTACCTCCCCATATTGAAATATGGTGAAAGGTGAGAATGAGAAATGAGACACTTAGAATAACCTAGCTCCTGAAGCCCTTTCCATATAAGTATCAGTGGAGTAAGCAAATTGGTTTTGAAACTTCTACTGCTAATCTTCTGCTTAACTAGATAGCAGATGCTTTCCTCTTATTTACTATCAGAAATGCAGGTAACAAACACTGTGAATCCACTATTAATCCCTACTATACTGTTTCTGAAGCTGTGGTTTTCAGCTTGTGGTTCATGGACTCCTGAGCCTTACCAAGTAGCTTAATGACGTTCTTAAGAAGTAATTAGGAAAAATTCTTATTTCTTAATAGCCTTAAATTCACCACACCAATTTGCATTTATGTCTAGACAACTTTATGAATACAGAAAGGTTGCAAATCACTTTTGCTGAATTTCAACCAGAGTCTGAAACTTAACTAGATTAAGTTGTGGTACCAGATCAATGGTTAAACCTGCACAATATGCCATGGAAGCCACAGCTAATGTATAGGAACTGTTGCAAGCAAAACGTTTGTGGGATAATTAGTTACTCTGGGGCAGCTAAGTAGTCAGTTCAAAGTGCTAGTAGTTAGGTGACTAAGTAGCAGAGAGGTCCTGAAATACATTGCACTAAACTGCCTGGGTTTTAAAGTAAGGAGCAAGAAGCAATCAAGAGGAGAAGGTGGTCAAACTCTCCTTTAAGGTATCTAAGCCCTAATGTATGCAGGATTTTTCTCCCACGTTTTGTAAAAAACAGTATAGAAGTTTGTTTCCCTTTGTTAGGGTCATGAGCCTCTAACCTTTTCCCTTGAAGTGCTCCTGCTCCTCTCCAGGTGCTCAGGCACCTTAGTGACCTCTCTCCATCCATAGCTCTTTCAGGGATGGCAAAAAGCTTCTCTTACAGAAAAAAAATTCCAACCCAAAACAGCAGGAAACCCATAGCAACAAACCTATGGATTCCTATGGAAAGCAGGAGAAATTTGGACAACTGGGCTAAGGAGCACAGAGTCTTCCTGAGCATCCCCTTATACTCCACCAAACCAGTAAGGACCAGACAGAGGAGACGGGCGCACATGGATGTGTGTGTGTACATGCACACATGCACATCGGGGCTGGATGTAGACACTGTGCAGAGGATACTGCCAAGAGTGGTTTAACTTCTTTGATCATGGGATAATGGCTCCTGGACAGATTCCCTGCTATTCTGCTGTTATCCATCTAGTGAAGAAAGGCAGAAAACAATAAAGTGAACTAAATTCTCTTCACTTAACCAAAACAATGTTGACAATAGTCAAACCCCAGAGAAGTGCTGGAAAAGAGGAGAAAAAAAAAAAGAGCACAAAATCTAAAGAGGGAAAGAGGAGAAAAGAGATACTGGGGCTCACTGTAAGGTCACAAGAGGGACAAGGAGAAAGAGCAGCTCAGTCTGGTGAACCTACTAAAAGCCTGTGTGCTAATAAAAGAGCTATAAGGAATCAAGGAAGAGGAACTGGAAGTCTTAATGCATAATAAAGTATGAGATTTAATCGTCATAACAGAATTTGCTTAGAACTCACACAAGTGAAAGGTACAGCTTGTTAGGGAATGATAAGCAAGGGAGAAGCCTGCATTTTTATTTCAAAGGTAACCTATGCTTCTCCCAGACTCTGGAAAGACAGAACAGAAAGCCCTCTTGAGAATTTTTGAGACATTAATAAGACTTTAGGGGCTGTTCACATTTTCAGAGGTGTGATCAAAACATCCACTCTTGAGGCTCTTATAGAGGGCCAATAACCATCCTCTCCAGATCATGATGCTCAGCATCCAACTGCAAGAAGTGCCTGAGCCTGCAGAGGCCACAGAAAGTCCTGAGAACCATAAGCAAGAGAGAGCCATGTCATCAGCTAGCCTCTAATGTGCATGATGAAACCTGATTTTTGAGTTTCAAGACTGTACAAAGCTAGAAGGAGCTGCAGGCATATGAGAGTGTGATTAGATGCACAGATGGATACAGAAAATGGAGAAATGGGCTAAGACAAACAGGAGACAGCATGCAAAAAGGACATACTGTTGCAAAATACTTCAATTGGAAAGAAATAAATTAGGAGGATGAGCCGGAGATTGAAGACAGCTGGCCCTGAGGCAAAAGGAGCTGAAGGCAGAACGTGAGTCAACTTATTTCTTGCTGTCACAGAAAAGCAACCATTACATAGAGATTTACTAACAGCACATAAAATAAAACTTTTGCTCTCCTCAGCATTGCAAAACCTCCATCAGCCGGACCATAAGACTCATTGCTGACATCGCACTTCAAAAAAGGTCTGAATCAATTAAGAAGAGCCCAGAGGAAAACACCTTAAATAACCTAGAATAACCTAGAGGCCTAGTTTTATTAGGTCCACAAAACATGTCCAGCAGAAGAAACCAACTGCCTAGGATTTAGTGCTAGCTCAGTTGGAAAATCTTCAACCTAAGAATTTATGATGGCTGGCATTTCCTTATCCCTCTACAGACACATGAAGTTATGCAGACACATCCTTTTTTATTTTTAATGTAAATGAAAATTAGGAAAAAAAAAAAAAAAACAGGGATTTTTAGCCCTCTTGATTTTACAGTGCATGAAAATACATTTTCAGCATATTTCAAATACTGAAAGAACTGGCTTAAAAAAATACCAAACATATTGGGGAGAACACTTAAAGAATACTCATTATTCTGGAAGCCGAACCAAACCCTGAGCAGCTGTGATCAAGAATACTGCCTATTTACAATAGATTGTAAGAGGATGAAATTTGAAGTATTAAAAATAGATATTTTTAATATTTTATGAAGAGAATAAAGGCCATTTAAAAATATATTTTATCTTAAAATAGACACTCTGTACTTAGAGATATATAATTCTCCATCTCTCCACCTTCATGCAATGTTCAAGGGTTATCTTCCAAATTCATTTAAACCAAATGCATAGCACCACTACACTGTATTTCCTTTTTATTTACTTCACTTTTTTTCTCTGTTCAGAGAAATACATATTTAGCTTCAGCCCCTTTAGGGTGCAGCAGTTCCCACTGATACATCAAGGGCTGCAAAATAGCCAAATCTTAACCAACCAGAATGACTCAAGTCCTGGTTTTGTCAACACTGTTTTCCTTAATAAGTCTTCTCAAAGTATACTGAAAATAGATGGTAAGTGCTTCTCAATGGAGAGGCATTCTGTATTTATCACCATTGAAGGAACACTGAAACTGAACAGCCTAGATTTTTTTTTCCTTTAATTTTAAATTCTTACGTACCAGTAAAATAACACAGTATGTGAGATGATTACACTTATGAAAACATGCTTATTTAGTTGGAACAAGAGTCTCTATTGTAGCTTCTAAAATAACCAGGTTCAGTTCTACATATAATTCTAAGAATTAAGAATCTTAAACTTGATTTTTTTACCATCTGTTATAAAGTGTATCTAATGTAAAGGACTACATATTATAAAGGCATACTTGAAAAATTTTTAGAATTCATTTGCTGAAGCATAGTCTGCATATTTTTGTGAAACTAAGCATATAATTGAACAGCTTCTGAGTTAAAGTTACAACTTGATTATATAAAAGGCCCTGGCACTAAAAAAGTGACAACTCATTTCAGTGCCAACAAAGAACCGTCTTTTTACAAGCATTCACACATAGAAAATTTATAAGTCACTTTAAAAGTTTCAAGTGAAACCCAAACATTTTCTGATTCTATTTTTCTAAAGCCCTTTGGTTTGACACCTAATTTAATTCCAAGAGAGTGAGAAGAGAATATTCTGTCCTATTGTGCTCTGGGAATTTAAAGCTCAGCATGTTGCTAACATCCGTGCATCACTGGAAACAGGCCTTGCATGCCCCCGGGCACTTTTTCACATCTTGACTACATTTTCTCAACTGAATTAACCCCCACCCATTTGGCAGACAAAAGGCTCAGAGGTATGCTCTGATTTAAAGGATTTAGTTTGTAAGGAAAAGTCACTTGTAATTGAGATTTCATTTCTTGTGCCATCCCTGGTAAATACTAATATCTTCAGTCACCCGATGGATTACGGAAGTTTTACGTTTTCCACTATGTTCTCTGTGTCCTGAACAGAAAATTTTACCTAGTCCGAAGGAGCACATAGATGCAACACTCAGTTTCTGCTGGCTCTAAGCCAAGGTGACCAGGTGAGCTATAGCAAGTGAGAAACAATCTGAATTCAAGCTCAATTCACAAAGCAAGTTTTCATTCGTATTTGAAGCAAAAAGAGAAAAAAACTCATTACTAATCTTTATCCACATCCTGATGCTCCACATTCATATTTATCTGCCTCTCTCCTTTCAACTTAAACATTCCTCACCTTCATATTCATCCACATATTTTATTTAAAGGGATAAATTAAACCAACACTAAAATCTTACCTAATAGTCTATTTAATTTCTTACCTTTCTGTGATAGGAAGCAGCAGAACTGTTCACAAACACCAATATTAGAAGTAATGCTTCTATTTCTCAGTGTGAAAACAGTTTGGAAGTATTTATTTTCAGTTAAATGTGTAAGACTAGTAACTTAAATTTCACTATAATTAACCACATGATAGCTTTATAAAAAAGCATCAATGTAATCTGCATGTACTTTGGAAATAGAGGTAAATAGCTATAGAAATATACGAGAATGGAGTGATTTAAATGACTTACCATCTGACATCAAGGAATAGCAACTTTCTCAAGAGGGATTGTTAAGTTAGTTCTTTACAGCCTAGGCTATTCTCCAGAGCATCTGTGCCATTCACTTCTGCACCAACTTCCAGACCCAGTGGGGGGAAAAACTCCATCAGCCATCAAAACAGCACTTCATACTCCAGATGAAAAGCATCAGCAAGCCACACAGTCCCATTCCTGAAGAGTCATGCCTCCTAAAAATGCTGTGTAACCACTCCCTAATATATTAAAAAGTATATTCACAGGTACATACAAAGGCACAGAGGAGCTGAGCCAAAAGGCCTCACTGACTCCTCGGCACTACCTTTCAAACAAAGGCAGAGCCGCCCAGCTGCAGTTGCCCAGCTGCTGGCCTTCCTTTGACAAACACCTTTTTCCCTTTCTGCTAGACATGTGTCATTTCCACCCGCTAATGTTGACTGCTGAAACACCCGTGTGGTGGGGCTGCAAGGGCTCTCCAGCTTGTGAGAGCAGCAGCCAGCACTGGCATCACCCCGGCATCACCCTGAATGTGCCCCTCACCCAGAGGTCACAGTCTTAGCCCCGTGCCCAGCCCAGGCTGGTCCCTTCATAGCTTTTCTTCCAGCCTGGACCAACCCCTGTTATGAAAACTGCTGATAAGGATTGTACTGCCAATTTGTTGTGGCCCTTTGAATCTTATCTAGGATTAAATACAGCAAAAGCTTTGTAACTGCTCAAATGGAAGTGAACTGGGAGTGCAGAAAACAAGAAAATATGTTGAAAATGCGCACACACAAATTTCGAAAAATATACACACACATAAGAAAGAAAGATTTTACGTGTTAAGCCTTTAGAATGGTCCCTGAATATAATTTTCTATAATGCCTTTTTAGTTCTATTTGGATGCAAATTAAAAAAAATAAAATACTCTATTGAAGACATATATCACTATGAATTCAAAAGGGGTAAAATGATTCTGAGACGGAATGCCATATATCAAGTCTCTCCACACAGTTGTAAGTCACTGATGCTCTTAGACTTCCTCTTTTCAGGTTAAAAATGTCATAACTTCTTTCTCACATGAGCAAAAATAGCACTGCTGTTTGGGAGTACTGGAAGGGCAGAAAATAATTTCCTACAGATGATGGTGATTGTGGTGATTTTAAATAATTTCCCCACACTCTATTACTTTCGTTTGCTCGCCTTTGCAGCTTGGCAATCCCTGCATTTGCAAATCAAAGCTGCGAGCTGGCAGCAGCAGCAGCTCTTAGCAGTTGCTATAGGTGGCATTTCCATCTGCAGCCGTTAAATTGGGCAGTTCCTGAAGGGTCTGGCTCTCCTGTGCTCTCAGGAGGAGAAAGAGAGTCTGACCTCAACATTACAGGAACAACCAGTGTGGGCTAGAGCTGCACACCATCCTGACCCTATCTACCATCCCTGCTGCTGTGGAAAGAGGAATAACGCCTGAGACTGAGATGTATATAACAAACATCCATAGTCTTTAGGCTTTGGACAGGGATTTACACCCATGTTTACACCCAGCAGCAGTGGCCATGGGACCAAAGTGAGCAGGAACAGCTTTAGCCCATCTGAGAACAACACTGACTGTTCAAGGAAGAGGGAGGCATTAGCACAGAGGGAAAGGACAGTAGATGGGCTGAAGTGGGGTGCAGGAGGGTTGAGGGCTGTGCTCAGTAGCTGAGGATCCCTGGCAGGAGCAATGCAGGAAGGAAGCAGGAAGCATGCTGTTGCCTGTTCTCAGGATTTCATTTCAAGTCTTGGGAATCTTTTATTTTCATTAAAATGAAAGAACCCCCCCTGTTTACTCCTTATGGTATCAGAGAAAAAGATTAAAGTTAGAAAACTTTAAATGCTTCCTTACACCTACACAGGGTTTAAAATTTAGAAAGTAAATACAAAAACTTTACTGATCTATTTTTAACCTTGTGATTCAGCCTGATTCAAGTATTCCAAATGTTTGTATATGGCCACAGAGGGAATGAATACTTCTTAACAAAACTTCCATATGCATAATGTGTATGCTTAATGTGTATGTGTGTGAATTTTACATATGTTTAATAACACACGTCCAATTAGACATATGCATGCATTCAAAAACATGGTACAACTACCACACACTAGGAAATCAACAGCAGAAAAGGGACAAAAAAAACCAGTACACACTGCAGAATTCATAAGACACTGTCAAAGAGAGGGAATTTTTGGTATTCAAGTTGATTGATTTCCCCACTGAAAGCAGAGCTTTGCAACCGCTGCTGAACAGCCCCAATGCCAGAAAAAAGGCTTAAGCTTCCAAAGTTAATGTATGAAAGGGGAGTAAGCCAGCAAATTTCCCTTGGCTGGTTCTCTCACCTTATACCCATTAAAAATAACAGATGAACAATATATTTCCCAAGGAAATTTTATTGCTGTCAGTCTTGTAAAGTGCACTGCTGAGGACAGTCCCCCTGCACGTGCTGCCTCTGCTATGCATCCAACAGTAAAGATGTGGAGGAAAGGGCCTGAATTTCTCCTAGGTCCATATAAGATATTCTTACAACTGGCCATGGTGTTCCCATGTCAGTTATTCCATGCGTAGCTCATGTCCTCCTAGCGTGGACTCTTCTAATCCCTCCATGCCATCTACATCCTTGTGTTTCTGGATCTGTAAGCACAACACATTAACCCACATGTGATCCCTTTCCCTCTGTTGTGCCTCCATCCCTCAGCCCTCACTGGATATCACAGCCTGTCCAGATACCACATTTGCAGATCCCCTTATTTTCCCCCTTCACCTCTCCTGATCAGAATGCTTTAATGCCCCCCTGTACTACCAGGACCTCTGCCTGTTCCTATTTACTTTTTCACTGCTTTTTTCCATGTCTCAATCAAAAGATTTTTAATGCATCTGAATTGCCTACCAGAGTTCCCCATGCCTCCTCCTTCCCTCATGTACCCTGCTCCCTTCACTGCTTGTCCTCTTAATTTTCCTCCCTCTTGCTGCAAAAGAGCAGCACTACTGGGTGTCCAGGCACTGGCTTCTCAAACTGTATTGGAAGAAGAAGTAGGGAAGCTGGTTTGCTGGTCATCATTAATGGATTTGACTCTTAGCCACTTATTTATTTATCTGTCAGTAAAGTTATTGTTATCTATTACCTGTCAATAATGGAGAGATGTGCTGTGGTTCCCTTTAATTCCACCACTGTCAGTTCCCCTGCTTCAGGCCAACAAATCCAATGATTTACGCTTAAGACTGTGAACTGAGGTGGCCACACAGTGTTTATTCTTATGTTTATTTAAACATTAATTTATGCATTATTTATATATTTAAACATAAATATAGATGCATTAAATGTATTTAAACAATCCTGCAATGTTTAAATGCTACAGATACATAAACAGAAATGGCGTCTAGTTGACTGAAAGATCTTTCAGACTGTGCAATTCAAATTGAGTCTACATGCAGTTTTGAAAGTAGAATAAGGATTTACTCCATGTGCCCCCTGGGAAATCATAAGTACAGAGATCAAAACAAAAATGGCATGAAACACCCAAGAAATTATGTCTCTGACATGCAGAATTAATAACTAACAATTTCTAAATATACAGCATTTTCGACTTAGAGTTGCTGATGTGCTCCTTCCAGAACAGGCTCATGACAGCTGATTTGATTATGATATCAGCGCATCTCATTCCAGTAATGATGGCATTATTCCTTGTCTCATGATATGGCTGCCCAGATCTGAAAAGCCAGTGAGGGTTCCAATAGACACTTCCTGACCTCATCCATAGGCAGGTCTTTCAGCAGCCATACCTCTCCCAGACAGAGGAACACCCCAGAACTCTTCCTTGACCAAGTGAGGAGGTTACCATACAGACCAGATAAACTCATTACTTGGTTGCAGGGAGCTTGTATGCTTTTAGGAGTGTGTAAATCCATAGTCTCTTGATGTTGCTGGGAAATGTCTCCACCATTGGTGCTTCAGCAAGCTCAAAGGCTGCTTCTCAGGAACAGCCAGCCTCTGCTGGAGTAAGGAGGAAAAGGTAGTTAACCAGAATCCATGCTTGTTTTTGTGTCCAGCAGGCAGTATGGATATCCAGTCCAAATGACCAGAAGAGGGCTCAAAATTTATCTAACAAACTTTTTAAAGCCTTACTATGACGCTTGCAGCAAACTGCTGTTTGAAAGCGCTGACATATTCCTGCACCTTTCCGGCAGCCCTCTGGCCACGGGTTCCCTCCAGGCCCCCCTGCCTGGCATACGTCTATATGACTGTGCAAGCCCTGTTGTCTGGTTAAGAAAAACTCTGCACCTTGAATGATCAATAGATTGGTCTTGGTAAGTGATTGCTTATTGCCTCTTGGATATTAGTCTGTGTAAAAGCCCAGGGCAAATCGATCATGCCAGACTTCAGGCCTCGCTGCTTTAAAAATACAACTTAGGTTCAGGGACCTGGTTACAAAATGGTTCCAATTTGTAGCGCCGACAGGACCTTAATAGTATCCTATAGGCTAGCACAAGCCCTAGGCTGTCTCATTTGTATTACTCCTTGTTCTGCTTTCTCTTTCTTTTTAAATAAGGAACAATACAAAGAATAAGAACTCAAAATCCAAGTCATGCTGTCAGGAAGAATAATGGATCTATTCTGTACAAAAATGCCTGTATTGTTGGTTTGTTTACTTCAGCTGTTTCATGGCCATGCTGCTGTCAGAGCTCTGGAGACAAAGCCCCAGCTCTGAGCCTGCTCCTGGGTACTGGGCAGGGAGATATTTCCCCTGTGCAGCTTTTACCTGGGTGGCAACAGAAGTCACTGTCAGAGCAGCATACTCCACTCACCCCCATAAACAATGCTCAGGATGGGAGCTGTGAGATAAATCAGAGACACCCAAGTTTCCCTTTTACAAGGATCTCAATGGGAAAAAGCCATAAAAAGCTACATAGGGAAAAAAAACCTATTAAGCATGCAAGGGAGTTAGGCATGGCTAGTACCGCTCTGCACATCTGTGAAGAGGCTTAAACCTCAATGTCTTTCACTAGAATGATGTCTCCAAATGCTATACTCTGCTTCTTGTCACCCCAGTAATGACTAATAAACTGCCGGAATGTCTCTATTAGATTGATGACAACGAGGAGGTTTTGGAAAGTCCCAGTGCAAAGAAGTAACTCAACAAAAATAGTCCATTCCCATATAACTATAGCAACCACAATCTGCTAGGAACTTTCTAAACAAAATAGAGAGTTACAGCCATACAAAAAAGTCTAAACAAGGATCTAAATAAGAAAACAAAGACAATGAGTAAAGGAAGGGGTAGACTGCACAACCTACAAAGAAAAAATCAGCACAGTAGACTGACATGCATATTAATGGCTGTGTATTTTTTTTTTTGGCGTGGGTTTTTCGACCCTGTCTAAAACCTATTTTTAAGCAATTTTCTGAGTTTCTGGAATGATAATTAAAAAAAAAAAAAAAAAAAAAAGAAAAAGTCCCAGTCATGGTTTACAAAACTCCAAGAATAGTTACATCTCACTGGCAAGTTAAATCCTGCAATGAAGAAAGCGATTTCCGAATCTCAGAACAGCCTATGTTAAGAAACAATCCTGCTAATTTATCCTGCTGTCTTTCAAAGAATACATTATTATTCTAGTTAAGCAATCTGAGCTTCTTAAAGAAATAGCATGATAGCAAGCCATTTTGACTAAATGAGGAGCAAGTGCATTTTCATAAGCAGTTTGTGTAAGTGCCAAGAAAAAGTCTAAATCTCTCCCACTTCCAGTGCTGCTGAATTAGCTGTGCTGCTGCCACATTTGCGAAACAACGCATCAATAGACTGGATGGAGATGCTCTCTCTGCAATAGAGTGTAACACAGCGGAGCTGTAAACAAGGCAGGGACCCAAAACAAAAACACCAAACATTTTGATCTCAAATTCAATTTAGTTGAGTCATCTTCATGCAGTGTTATTTTAATTCAGTGTTACAAAAATACGCCTTCATGGGAAATATTTTCAAATGCCTGTGACAATGTTAGTGTGAACATTTTTTTAACTCATCCAGCTCATTCCTAGACAATGTTTCCTGCCAGCTACAATCACCACTAATGCTGTGTGGTAAATAGCAGCTGCAAAAGAAGGATAAGGATGCCAGGGTACACTTCAGTAAACACTCATTTTCATACCCTGGGCGAAGCAAGCTAATAAACATTCACAGCCATGTTTAAAACTCCCCAGACGCAGTAGGACTTTGCTTTCAGAACTCCTCCAAAGGTGAGGAGAGGAAATCAAGATTAGAGGCACGCCTGTGCTTAGCACCGCTTTTGTGTGAAGCGACGCAGCGAGGCGCAGCAAGCCGGGCCAGCAGCCTGCCCATACCGTGCTGTTGTTCAGAAGGCGTTTGCCTCACATGACTCAGGCTGTGCTCGCAGCATATTCCTGCGGCAGCACGTTGCACGTTGGCTGCACACCCAGGGTGGGCACACTCTCGTGCCACCCATCCCGGGCCATTCAGGCTGCGCCATGCCTTCTGGCTGGCAGCACTGCAATGCGAGGGCCTGCAATTAAACCGAGCTATTGTCATGTCACTTCTTGTTTCCTCACCTAGCCTGTCTTGTTTTCGCAAGCCAGCACCTTTCCCACACAGGCAGCCAGGCAGCTGGGAGGAGATAGGGGTGAAGGCTGTGGACCAGGCTGGCTCAGCACGTAACCCCTCGGCAGGAGCTACATACTGGCACCTATGATGGGCAAGGCTGCTGCTGAGCAGCACTTCCCGGATCTCATCCAGAAGCAGCTCCCAAGGAAGGAGTGCTGCAGCCAGACAAGCCACTAGCCTGGGATACTACTGCAGGCGCCAAACGCCAGAAGAGACAGGGTTTCCAGGAGCCGCACCTGCGGGAATAAACAGACACGCAGGGCAGGCAGCTCTCCCTGGGGAAAAGATTACTACCCGCTGGCGTCACCGCCTCTCCGCCAGAAGTTATCAGTCTCGCAAAGGCACTAAGGAAACTGCCGGTGTGAATGGCCTTAATCTGCTTCTTCTGTGGTCCCTGATAACCCGGGGAACGGCCAGGCAAACAGTACACTTGCCCAGTGCCATGAGGAGCTGACGCAAAACCACCTTTCACCAGCATAGAGGATGAAAAACAGCGGGATCTATCTGTAGCCCGATGCAAGGTTATCCTAGAGCTACGGTGACTGTGCACCCTGCAAAGCACTAGCTTGAAGTCCAAGTACAACTGTCCTGCAGTGGTTTTAGCTGACTGAGGGATGCAAGAGCCAGCTGAGGGGAGGCTAGCAGGCTGCAGTGCTACCCAGGAGCTCATTCCTCCCACATGACTACTAACTTTACCCTGCCTTACCCTGCCCTTGATATCCTCAGTTATACAATTGTTTCCTAAGGTGGCTGTGAGCCAATTTGTTTGACTAACAAGGCAGTGAGCAGAGTAAGAAAACTGTGAACTGCAAAGAGAAGATCAAGGAGATAAAGAGCATCATCAGAAAGTCAGATGACAGCTTCTGTCACAAGAAAGGAGACAGGTTGGAGCGGTCAAAGGGCTTGGCCTATAACTAGCAGAGAAGCTAAAAGAAACAAAAAAAGAAGTAAAACAATAACAAAAATTGTTGCTGCTTCTCCTCCTCTTCTCCCATGTCTCTCCTCCCAGAACAAATGAGGGGGAGAGATGCAGACACATCAGCAACAATTCCAGAAGCTCACAGGGAGAACACCTACCCTCCTTCTCACACTGTGGTTGTAGCCAAGTGAATTGCACATGGGGAGAACAAATGGCAAAAATTACTATTTCGATTTGATGAACCTTTGCTCCACAAAGCCATAGTACATCAAACCTAATGCTGAGTCAACATCATTGGCTCCATTTTCTCAGCGACAGTCTTGAACAATAAGGGGGAGGTGTCAAAAGGAAACCATGTGGTTGCTAGTAGAACATCATTATCTGTTCAGCCTGAGGTACTCTGGTCATCAGGATTGCACTCCGTTAATTAAGCTGCCTAAACTCATGTACAAAAGAAAGCCATGCTCCATGGCTTAGAAGCTTCTAGCAGTGATAACCACAGTTGTCACAGGCACTGCTTGAATAGTACGTTGAGACAGAGATTGTAAAAGCAGTTGACAAAAAATAGCTAAATAACACAGAAGCCCTGTAAGTAAGAGCAAGCTTTTCCACATAGAGCAAAGTGCGACTCTCATATTTTATACTGCATTACCTAGATGTCTGAATCCACCAAGGACTCCATTTCTAGCCATGTCACTTTCTCCAATACTTCACTAACGTTTATTGCCTAAATGTAAAAGTCCAAACAGTTCAAAACAAAGAAAACACAGAGCTGGAAAAAAACCCAAGGGTGTGAGAGGCAAGCAATCCTGTGAGAAGCTGCTTTGGCAGTAAGCAAATAAAGTATGCTCTCTCTGCATACAAAGATATAACTCTTATTTATGTGAATGGGAAACATGCTCATGCACTAAGGGGGGAATAACTACCATAGATCAGCAGAATGACTGCACTGGAGATAGCTAAAATGAGACTACATGTGCAGTGAATGTGAAAATCTTTTCAGCCATCTGGGCCATGTAATCTTTCACAGATGTTTTCAGAGCTGGATGGACCTTGTTGCCTCTCCGTTCCCTGATGTTTCTCCAATGTTTGCAAATGGCTTTCTGTGACTTGTAGGACGTACTCCATAAAAATTCAGTCTATTCCTTTCTGCCATCATCTCCAGTGTTCAAACAGACCTCTGTGACCAGTTTTCCTTCCAGAAGGATTCCGCAAAACACCCTGCTCACTCACATGCAACCACCTGGCAGGTATTCAGTCCACTAATACGTCTGCACAGCAGTACAACCATCACCAGAGATGGCTTCAAAGACCTCAAACTGCAAACAGCTTAACTCACTGTGTAAAAAGCTTTTTCTTGGGTACCTAAAAAGTACACACCCCCACTGACTCAGTAAGATCACAGAATCATAGAATGGTTAGGGTTGGAAAGGACCTTAAGATCACTTATTTCCAACTACTCTGCCATAAGCAGGGATGCCTCAGCCTAGACCATGTCTAGACCATCCCAACATCCCAGAATATTGGGATGCTGCTCTCAGTTGCTACAGCTACCAAAATTAACCATCTCCTCCTCTGTAAAAAGAGACCACTACAAAAACAAAACAGGAAACTAGAGCTTTTAATTCAACTGCATCAGAACAGTTCTGCAAGTATTAGGTCTTTAAAAAAGTAGAGAAAACTGCATGTTAAGACTTTATGAGCTACTGGTGGTTTCAAGTTTGTTACCTGGATTTTAACCAACTGGATTTAGCTGGGAAGGTTCTTGGTTTTTTTCATTTCTTTCATAACTCTTGTGCAGAATGTCAGGTTGCTGTCACACAATGTGCTAATAGGACGCATAATACCAAATAAAACACTGAACCTGCCCAAACCTACAGTTCTGGTTCTAATTTGTTTTAAAGTATTTCTGAAGGACAACTTTGTTCTGGCAGGCGTTATTCCTGAATAGGAACTGTCTGTCCTCTGAATCCAGCACAAACAGAAGTCTGAAATACATGCTGTTTTGCAGGCTTGGGCTAATTGAGTAACCATGTGCCCAGTCTGGTTCAGGACACATCTGTGTTGCCAGTTGATCTGGATCTGACGTTGCACAGACCTGATCTCAATGGCAAGGTAAGCAGGAGGGATGTCCGCGTGACCACAGTGCTAGCACCACCTATTCTGATCGTCACTTCTATTTACATGTATAAGTTTTAGAGGCGTGAAGCTACTTCTGGATGGTATCCAACACAACGTCGAAAAACCATAACCAGCATGGTTCATAGCAATGGCACACTGAGAACAGCCCACACAAAAGAAACAGATCGGGAAGGGTCTCATATGCAATGGCTTCCCAATTTTGCAAAGACTCTTCGGACTCACTGAAAGCAGCTGGCCATCTAAACTTGTGCTTTTGCACTTCATGCAGCTGAGACTGTGGTCTTGGACCATTTCTCTGACGGCAAGGATAGTTTAAACGGCTCTGGCTCCACTTCTTTGGACACTGGTGCCCACCCCACTTCTCTCCCTGTGCTCTACCAAAGCCAACTATTTATGCAGCTGTGTGGTAAAATATTTCAAGGAGTTGAAGTGGGTGGGGACAGCAAGAACCTGAAATAAAATTCTAAGCTATTTTTTCTGGCCAGATTACTTATGTGTTCAGGTACATCAAGAAGCTGCATGAACACTTCTGTTGGCATAGCCTTGGGAGGAATGGAGGAAAGGAAGCCTGCTTTATGGGAGGTGTTATTCAAACAGCACTGCTCCTGGGTGTGGAGCCACCTCCAAAATATTTTCCTACACCACTGAGAAGTGGGACTTATGTACATAGTTCAGGCATTCATTAGTAGTGCCTGGGCCCCCTATTTACACTTTCCCTCCTTCTCACAGGGGTGTTTGGGGAAACAGGCTCATGTGGTTCTGCTAGAATGAACTTAAAGCCTTGTAAAGCTAAATAAAGCCAGGCACCATTTTTATAACCTTGATAATAGTACCCTGTGGAAACAGGCCACAATTAACAACCACGGCAATTTCTAACTGCACTTTTAAGCAGCATCCCAACTCTGCCACACTGATATTTTTGAAGGGCTTTGAAGCAAGAATGATCCCTGTTGTGAAGACTAGACAGTTTTACGTCTTTTAAACTCCAGCCACCAATGAGATCAAACTAGAGAAGCATTTTATGTGAATCTGTAGGAAACTGAAGAAGTTGAGGTTTACTTAATGACCTATCACAGTTATTACTGACCTTAATAACACAAACCCAATTACATCTAACAGGCGAGCCTGACTCATTGCTTACAGAAAAACTAGATATCTGAAGAAAGAAAATGTTTCCCTTCCTCCTCCCCGCCCCCCGCAAAAAAAAAAAAAAAAACCAAACCAAAAAAACCACCAACCTTCTAACTTACAAATTACTGCATTTTGAAATAACTAAAGCTTATTGGGAAAAAGGCTGTCTGTGACTGCTGAGGTTAGCCAAGCTCCAAGAACCCTCAGTTCAAGCCTCTTCTCCCACCATTGGGTTGGCTAAAACTTTCCAGTGTCTCCTTGAAGACGGGCTGCCTCAATGACAGGAACTATTAAAAGGATGGAGTGCTTTTCTTGTACATCATCAGAGCCCACATGACCAAGTACAGCTGAAACCTAAGCAACAAGAAGAAAAGGTGGAAGTCTGAACTTCCTTTCATTTGTGATATGGAAACACACTTTATTTAAAGGAAGCAAGAGGTGTTGGACAGTCGAAATGGTTTGCAGCTAACTGAATGTGCTGCTCTCACCCTTTGAAATGTCTGTCAGTTTTGCAGGTGGGACCTGCAAGACTATGAGAGGAGAGCAGCAGAGATATGAATCTACTGTGTCAGAGAGGTGAGGACTCCTCTTAAGTGGTGCACTGCAAGAGTTTTGAAATCTGTCAAGCAATAAAGACTGTGTAAACCCAAGGAACTAAATACTTACTTTCCTCATTCTAGCACAGTTCACAAACAGAAAACAATTCATGAGCACTGCAAGCTCCTGCTGGGCCCTTTTTAACTTGTTTTTTTTTTCAGTCCGGAAACAATCACAAACATGCAAATACAACACACAAAATTCATTGCCCGTCATGTGTTGCCTCTCTTCTTATTTGAAATAAAATACTTCTCTCTCAATAAACCATTGCTCCCACAATAATCTTTGATTTGTAGCAGCATTTAGGGAGTTCTGAAGGAGCTTAAAGATGACACATAAACTGACATTTATGTATGATAAAGTGAGACCGCTGCATTCAGTGCTGAAATCTAATCCTCTCTGGAGCAGAACACAGCAACTGCTTCCCAGCTGTAGCACCATCACACTGCCTGACCAGCATGGAGGAAAAAGCAAGCAACGACCACTTGGAAGCGTTCAGGACTTGGGCAGGAGGCAGCTACCTACCCCTTCGAGGCTTCATTTACTGTGGGGCAGCAGAGGGAGGTTTCACAGTGCTCGCAGCAGCACAGTCCCCGGCTTGCAGATGGAGAGCGGGAGGGAGCATCACTTTTGGCCGCGGAGGGCCCCCTGGAGCACGGGTTCAGAATTGGGACCGTGGAATATCACTGCCCAGGAGAATTTCTGCTCTTTGCTGCGGGCAGTTCCTGCTCTGGTTCAGGTCGACAGTGATTCTTGAATGGTTCAGCTTTATTTCTGACATTGTCTTGCTCACACACTGACCGTGCTCATACACACCACTCACTGCATTAAGCCTGCATTTTAAGAGTTAATTTTTGGTCATGTTTTGGTCCTAAGCAATGCAAAGACATATGGCCTCAACTACACTGTCATTCTAACTTAATCTTGCTAGCTTAACTTTTAGAAGTTTGAATTCTTCTATCTCTGAAAACAGCACTACCTTCTGATTTTCAAAGCTATTTTAAAAGAACAGGATATCACTTTTAAAAGAGCTGCATATCACTTTTAGCACGCATCCTGTCTTATCTGGAAGTGCCTGGTTCCCCACCGACTTCATCTGTTCCCACCTCATAGGGCAAAGGAAGTTTTGGATAGATGCGGTGACTTGGCTACTACTATTTTATGTGCTACTCTCAGAAATTAGCAAGGGACGGATGGTCTGTAATGCATATACCCCAGATTATGGATGTCCTCCTTTTAATACTGTAGTTTGTACTCATTCAGGTCCTATCATGGCTTAAATTCATATGTAAAAGACAGATTTCAGGGCGCTTTTTCCATTCGGAGCTTTACGCCTCCACAGAATACATTTTCAAAGTCCTTGCAACAGTAAGGGATGAATTTTACCGCTGAGGTAACTTCTACTTTATTTTCACTAAAGCACTTTCTCATATAATCACTATATTCAGTAACTAGGGATTAGCAAAAATACAATATCATGAGAAATTTAATGAAATGAAGAGAACAATATTCACCACTTGTTCTACACTCCCACTGTTGCTCTTACCAGTGGATCTGGGCCAGCAGTTTAGATAATGGAAAACATCTGCAAAGAGATCTTCATGCATGAAGAACACTTAACTTTTCATATAATGGGATTCAGCAATATTTTCCCGACAGTGTGGGGCAGTGCTTCTCCAGTGAGGTTTGCTCGGAGTGCTTGCACAATCTTACGTGAGTGACAAATGATCTGCTGGCTTAGGAAAGTACTGCAGTAGCCAAGTTAGCCCACTGCATTTTTGCACAACAGGTAGGAAAACTGTTCAAAAGGGAATATTTTTTTTTCTTAGGGATGTAATTCCCAGCCCCCTGAGAATAAAGGAGAGTATCAACCACTTCAAAAACAAATCATGCTTTTTTTCTGGATTACTTATAGAATACCTACATAAGATTATCTTGCCAGATGAACTTTGACATGTGAAGAACAACAGTAAATAATCATGCATGCTTGGCGACAGTGAAAAGCTGTATTTTTTGTTTCTTTAGTAAGATTCAGATACACATCAGCCAAAACGTGAATTACTCTGTGGAGTAATCACTGGTTTAATACTGGGCAAATAACGCTCCCTTGCACTTACATATATTATACTTGAATCAGAGTGCAACCTGAGCTGTAAACTTCCTGTTTTTGAAGGCCTAAACAAGAAAGCTCAGCAGATTAACTGTAGGGACCAGGAAATGCTTTGATCCACAGTTCAAGAGAAACGTAAAGCAAACATACTCTACAGAGATCACTAACACGTAAAGATTTTGTTGTTTCTGTTTCACTAACAAGGTTAGCTCTTATCAGGTGTCTAATACCATTAAGATGACTGACAAAGGGATGAGAATTCAAGTCAGATTAGGAAAAAGAAGAGGTTACAGACTACTTAGATAAACTGCATGTTTTTAAACAGGCTAGTTCAGGTTGAAATTTACCCTAAGGAAGACAGAATTGTCTTAGCAGTGCCACTGGACTATCCTGAACAGAGGCTGACCTTCCAGAGACAGAGAAATGGTAAACATTGCACCTCATTTTGATGCCTTCCCTTTAGACAGCACGTTATTATCTCTATGTCATAAACTTCAAAATGTCAGCAGTAATCCCTTTGAAAGCTCTCAAATATAAATTCCCCTTGGGTTTGATAGTAAGAAGGAGAATACGTCTCTTGCATACCAGAGAAGTTTTGGTTTTGACAAAGCAGTAATTCCAATGATGCTCACAATAATGGCAAGAGAGAGAATAAATGTAACTCGTTATCTTCTATGTTCAGGCCCAAATGTGTGTCCACTCTGAATTTAAAAAAAAAAGGTGTATTGCCGAGCAAGCAGAGGTTTAAAACAAGACGTCAAGTATTACAGAATACAAGAGAGTGTATAATTTACACCTGAGATCTTGATATTTGTCCTTTATATCATGTGGTCTATAAATTAATAAATGAAGAAAATCTTTTTGATAGCTGCCTCTAAGGTACTAACCTGCTTGCAAATCATTTGGCATAGCTGCTGAGTAATAAAACACATAGAGTATCAATCAATGCACACCTTCCATTTTCCTTTAGAAATGCTGCAGTGATAGAAAGCCTTCAAAACTGTAAATGAAATAAATGTTTAATCCTGAGTTTAATGCATTAAAAAATAAGCACACAGACCTTATGTCTTAAAATAAAATATTTCCCACTGAAAATGAGGATCTTACTTTTCCAGAAAAAAAAAAAAAAAGTATTCTAGTTATGGATATGCACTGATAGTGTATACAAAGCTTTGGTGATATGGTCAATAAAAGTCATGGCCTGGATAATTATCCTTATTCTTCTATGCTACATTTCCCAGAGAAAACTAGAAAGCTACTCTCTGTTGGGGCTCAACTTTTTGAAAAGCTGAGAGAGTCTAAATTACAAGTATTGCAATATTACCTTTGGCTGTGAAAAGAACCCATTGTTGAAGATGGTTATAAACAGAATTAAACATCAAGGATACTCCTTGGACGCTGTAATGGTGGTTCAACAGGCATGGAACAAAAATTTCCTCAACCAACCAAAGAACCAAATAAGAAATGAAAGCCCCATAATGGTAGACAAAACCCTAATATGGTAATAAGTGCAGTGTAGACATACCTGCAAATGGTTTATGTTACTTCATTTTGCCAAGTTATAAAATCATATCTTGTTCTGACAAGATGATGGAAAGTGCTGTGGTGTCACTTCAACAGGACAATTACACATGCATTCAAGAATAAAAATGTGGTTCATCTCAATTCTTTATTTGATTACAGTTAAACTCATGCTTAATGCCATATCTTGCAAGACTGTGCTCTAGTTAGGTTCAAACAGGACATGAGTGACTGGAGTACGTAGTTTAGTACCAGCAAATCGGCTTGTAGTATCCATGGCAGATTTACCAGGGTTTGCAATAGGCCGCTCACCTCACAGCCAGTGGAGCCAGCTCACAGCCACTGATAAAAAATTCTGTAAAAGTTGATGTGTTTGTCCATACAAAGCTTAATTATCTAATCTAATAAATGACAAATGTGGATTTCTCATGGAGGAGCAAACAAAACAGTACCCTTCGCTGATCTTACAGATACTTGTAGCACTGGTTCACGTGATGGTACAGCAGCTACGTCACTGCATTGTTTTCCACTAATCTATACGGCACCTTTATTTGGTCTGTTAATGAGACCATACTTCATGTTAATAATTTGTACCAGAATAATTTAGTAAAATAATACTTATACTTCTGCTTGTCTGCTGGCTATTTCTCCTGCTCTCTGGTTACAGAATAGTGATGACCAATGCCTGATGACAATCTACAATGCTTGCAAGACCAGAAATTTCTGGGATTTTGCAAATATTTTAAGTCAGATTCTGAGAATACCAGATAATCTTAAAAACACACACACACACGTTGACTGTAGAGAGAAAACAAAATAAATGTAGAGAAAGTAGTTTGTTTTTTTTTTTTTTTCTCACAAATATTGTCATGTTTCTTCAGTAATAGCATAAACATAAGCCTAAATTAATAATAATGGTGCAGTAGATTTTCTTAAAACAGTTTTTGCAGTGTGAAAACATTCTAATAACAGTTTTCTTCCTTTTACATAAATAATGCAGAAAGACTCATCCAGCACATCCCTATCTCACCCCCAAGACAAGCACTATCTCCCTGTCCTTTGCACTCCTCTGCCATAATGAGATTGTCAGCAGTGCCAGTGAGTCAAAACCATGGAATCTGTACTTTGATCAAAAATTAATTCAGGGACAAGATGAAAACAACCATCAGAAGATAACTTCCCATTCCTTTTGATCTGGAGCAATCTGGATATTCAGAGATAGAAGAGTTACCCACTAATCTGCTTCCTTAAGTGACTCTCAAACTCAAATGGTTTGAGCTATTGATGATTGGTTAATTCTACCAATCAACTTTTTTGGTTCTTCAGTGTTAGGTGAAGACAAATAAGCACCAAAAAAATAAAATTACAAATCTGGTTAATCATAAGGCAAAGATGGTCCCATGGCATTCTGCAGTCATTTTTGGCATACATGGAAATCTGACATCATGTAAGGAATGCTGGCAGGTTCTCAAAATACAACAAAATTGTGGATCCTCCAAAGAACACATCACCTCCTGGCCAATACATCATTCCTTCAGTTATGCAAATCTCATGGAAAATGAATTCTTTTAACACTATCACAATATTTATGATCAATGAACTTAGAAGAAAGAAAGTGGTAGCTGACTAGATCAGATTCTGCTCCCACTTTTCCTACAGCTCTGAAAGAAAGAAACGAAGAAAGCTTCCCAGTGACTCTTATCCCAGCTTTCCAAAATCTTTTTATCTTTCATTATTTCTCTTACAATGAATCAACAAAAATCCTTTTTCCACTTTTGTCAGCTATTTGGCTGTCTGTCCTTCACGTGGTTTTAGTCACTGGATGTAACTCATACCTCCTGCAGGGAGTCAGTCTTTGATTCACAGTCTCACTTCCTTAAAAAATAGACTTATTGCCTCCCACAGTCTTGTCCTGACCCAAGCAGACCGTCCAAAAGCAATCAACAGAGTGGTTGTCCCATCTCTCTTTGTGCTAACCACTTTCTGAACTCAAAATACATCTAGATAATTCGTTATTTTTGTCATTGTTATCTCACATGCCAAGAAGAGGTTTCATTTTACATGCAAATGCCAAAACAATGGACAAAAATAGCTAAGCAGTGTAACTTTCTTCATTAACTTGTTAAAGAAGATGAAACAGTCAAGGGCAGCTTCAAAGTGAATGACTCGCTAAGACAAAATGCTCTATACTTTGCTCAGTCACCTCTGGCATAAGCTTGCCTTTAGACACATCAAACTGCTGAGAAGCAAAATAAATGAAGTAGAAAAGCCAAGAGATTTAGATAATAATTACAGTATGCTTAATATAGCTTTAAATTTATCGGGTACTGACATACCACATCTTAATTTGCTAAAATTGAAGGTTTATTAAAAAATAAATAAAATTAAAGGAGGCTTCCTCTCATGAAAATAATCCAGGTCCCTCATACATATGCTTAAAATTAAAAAGGGCTATGAAAAACCTACCTTGTTACTGTATCTTTAAAATACATTTTGATGGTTTCTAAGAAGCAGTACTGACTACTGTGTTCTCCTTAGGGAGGTAAAAATGCTCCTGATGAGAGTAATTTTTCAGTTTCTACCAAAGACAGATCAACCTAAGAACTGTACTTCATGATTTAAAAAACATGTCCTTGCTCTACAGAGTTTCAGTCTCTTGCACAGTGAGAACAAATCTAAATACATTTTAGAGCTTGATACAAGCCTAACAAGGCACCAGCATTATTAGAGACATTAGGCAGTATCCTTCAACTGAAGGAGGAAGCAGAGATGACCACTTAAACTGACTGAACATCTACCACTTTCTTTAGTGAGTCTGAAGCAAATAGTCCCTGATGATGTGCAGCACATATCTCCTTGCCACCTGTGTAGTCCTCTCTTGAAGCATATTATTTCTATCTTACTCTCCAAGTAACAGTGTGAAGTATTTTTAAAGAACAGAATGTCTATCTCATATATTTCTGCTACCTCAAGAAAGAAGTTAATTGCTTGTAATTCCATCATATTTTATTTGAAAACATACTTCCCAACTGACTCATTTCTATCATATCAGCAATACTGATGTAATGCCCTTTAATGCAGATCTGCTTTCAGTTCAGGACAGATGCAGGCTGTTGTTTTGGGGTTTTTTTTCAGACACAGGGATAATCAAATCACTCTTAGCATGGTGCATAAAACAGAGGAATTGATTCCAGAGGTTAATTTAAGGTTTGATCAAGCTGTTAGTAAGCATGCAGAAAAATTAAGGCTTAAAAAACTAACCAATTTTTAAGGAAAAAGATGGGGTTTGCAATATATCCTCTTAAGAAATGAAATGTTAAGCTCTGCTTTTAGGTTGTACACTTTAAAGGTGTTCTAACCAGCTGCTGTGATTCTGTTGGAGTGCAGTTGATAGGCAACATGCTTCAGAAGCAGTTACATGGTCTTGCAACCCAAGTCCTGTTTCCGAAATTGATTTCAACACTAACTGCTTGAGCTTTGAAAATCAGAGATAGTTCTTCAAAGGCACTGTTCAGGAGAATAACCACTCCTCGGTTTCTATATAGCTTTAATAAATGTCAGCGATTCCAAACCTCTCAGTTGTGAGAACTGAAGAGTATTAAATATTTTAAAAAGCACTTGCATTATAGAAATACTGAGATTATACTTCTGCAAGACCATCCGTGTGTGCTTTCTGCCTTCCTCCTGTATAGGACTAGTCATGCCTAAGGATCAAATACGTACCAAAAAAGGTTTTTTGAAAAAAAGTCAGAATTTCTGAAATGTTGTATAATATTTTCTGATTTTTTTTCACAAAATAGGCAAATGACTAACTGATGGCAAAAAAGTCACACAAAACGAAATATAAAGTTGAAGAGGGATCAATTTCTCTTTCTCTAATGTATTAAAAAAATCAGCTTTACAAAACTAGCCACTTAATTGACATTCCATACTTAATAGTAGAAAAATAAATACATTTATTATACCAAGAATACTTGAATAATTAAAAAAAAATACCTATTTCTTTTAAAATTAGGAACAATGCACCACCCAGTTAAAATTTATTAAGAAAAAAGGAAAAAAATAAAACAACCCACAATAAAACCTCTCCAAACCCCACAAAAACTCCATCTTAAAAAGGAATTATGTTTTTACTTGAGACTGTGATTTTGAAGCCCCATTCCCTCCGGAGTGCAGGCTTCAGCCCTGCAGCTCAAGTCACGTCTCCCTGGGTGGAGTCCTACAGCAGCCAGTGCAGCTGTACTCCCCATCGAAAGCAGGAGCAGGCTGCATGCACGCTCACTGTATGGCTTCCAGACATGCTCGCTTCTCAGAGGCTCAGCTAGGATGCAGAGCTTCCAGAAGGAAGGAGTTTGCACTTGACTCTCACTCACCGATGCGTGTTTGGTTTTTGAGATAGTCTCCTCTGCATCAGAGCTGGCCTTAGTCTTAAACTGGCTATTTGTGAAGCCCTTCATTGGCAAAACCATGGTTTCTCTGGATAGAAGAAATATGAATAAAAACTTTTCTTATATTGTTATTCCCTTGTGTAAATCAATTCTAGCATCTGTTCCACTGGGCCTTGAGGAACCCTGTCCCCAAACATTCATGGCCTACATCAAAGGAAACACGGACTTTGTGAAGTGCAAATTTTAATGTGGTCCAGCTATAAAACCCTCAGTGTTTATGCACTGAAACAAAAGAGAACAGTGCTGGGCTGAAGACTGGAAAACAAAGCAATTCCAGTATCAGCATTGTTACATTGCAGATTGCTGTTATTCAATCATTTGCCTTTTTGCAGACACTGAATAGTGCCAGGTCTTGATGCCCAGGATCCAGTTTTTCTACCTGGGAAAGTTTTTTGCCTGCCGTGGAATTTGCAGCTGGGAGGAATGGCCCATGAACTGAGTCCATATGGCAAACTTTGGCATAAGGCAAGAGCAGGAACATCTGCTGCTATCATGAGCAGCTTGTTGGCCAAGTTCAGCTGCACTGGAGTGCCAACCAACTGCTCTGCTTACCCACCTCTCTGGTTTAGCTGATAGACCCCATGTGAATTAACCTAAAACACTCAGTACACTGAGCACAGTCTACTTGCTCTGGGAAGGTCTGATCACAAAGACATTATTTGGATCTATTCCTCCAGAAAGTGAAGATGTAAGGATATGTCTTTGCATTCTGAGAACCATATTCCTCAATCACAGCCACTTTCTCTCAGCCCTTTAACCTGAGATTTACTGCTCACTTTACTGCTGTTTGATTTTTTGTAATTTACTTTTATTTGTTCCTGTAAAAAGCCAAATCCTAATCTCATTTGTGGAAACAGAAAACATTTTTTATTTTTGATGCTTTGATTTTTTGGCAATTTATAGGTACATCCTGTCCTTTTTTTGGCCTTTTTTTTTTTTTTTTCTCTTTTAAAGCCAGAAATAGGAACCACTTGTTTAACTCCTAACTTAGATATACAAAACACTCTCACATTCTTCAAAGCTTCTTCAACTAATTCTTACTAGAAGTGGAAAGGTGGTACTAGATTTAAAATACACATATAGCATAGTTTAGGTGACTGAGATGGTTAAATCATCAAGGAGGAGAATTGGAGTGTTTTCCTTTTGGCTCAAATCTTATTGCATGGACCTCTGGAAAAAGGTGAACCATTGTGTCTCAGTTTTCCTATCCTCTATACAGTGGTCGTAATATTTATTCCCCTATCTTGCTAAAGTATTTGGAAGAATGCTTAATTAGCACACCCGTGTACTGTGCTTTAGATAATGTACATGGAAAGGATTCTTAGCCCGTTTTATTCATCTGTGTAAAAGGCAAACATTATGGATGATGAAACTCTATACCTATGTGTTAAACAGTTATTCAGACAATGAATATGACCTACAGGTGTGGTAAGCTTCTTCCATGACTATGTGAACTAATTTTCCTGTCTACCCTTGTGTCTCCATTGCTACAATAAAAGTACGCAAAAATCTTAGAAGTTTTCTTTTTTTTTTTAAAAAAAACCCTCCTTCTCCAAAAAACAAAAACTCAAACAACCAACAAAGCCCAAAACTACAAAATCACCCATCAATACAGTGAGAGACCAAAGGCAGCACTGATACAGCCTGACCTGAACAGCTGGGAGCGTTGCAGAAAAGCACTTGATGTTAGAACATCAAGTTGAGCATGGGCAGCGATGCACCCTTACTGTGCTGGAGACTACTTGGTATTCCAGGTTGCATGAGCAAGATAAGGTCTAGCGAAAAGTTTTTTTCTTTCCTCCAACACCTTAAACTGTATCTAAAGCACTGTGGCCAATCTGGGCACCCAGCACAGAAGTACTGTTAAATTAGAGAGAAATGCAACTGAGGCCAAACTGTTTGCTTATCCTGAAGAAAAGAAGGCAGAAGACATACATAACCAGACTTCATCTACCAAAAGCAGGGGCGTAGAGAAGGCAGAGGCAAACTTTTCTCAGCGATGCATGACAACAGGACAAAAGCCAATGGTCACAAATTGCGCAAGAGAAATTCTGATCAGATACAAGGGCAAAATTCTTCACAGCAGGAGTGGCTCAGCACTGGAAGGGGTACCCAGGGAGTTAGCAGAATCAGCAGGACCTGACCTATCTTTGACATTACCCGTGCTTCAGCAGGCCACTGGGACTAGATGGTCTCCATAAACCCCTTTCAACTTAAATTATTATGTGATTCTATAATTTATGACTAATAAGAGTCATCATTAATGTTCCCATTATTTGCTCTCTCCTCTTTCTCTCCCACCCCCTCGTTTCCCTAAGGGGGACATTGGCTCGCCAAGATGCACATAATTGTCTAAGAATATTCTCAAAAGTACACAGTGTCCATGTAAGGTGTCAAGTATGAAACACTGGTGCTGGCAAAGACCCAGATGCCAAAATATAAATTTCTAGAGCTCAGCTGGACTTTTTTACTTGTCAGATCTGTGTCATAACTGCTGTTTATCCACATTCTTCTCTGCTGACATGTATTTTCAGTCTTGCTGTCCCACAGATTTAGCAAGTCATTTTGTTTCTGTAAGGAATTGTATAATTAAATATTGTGATTTAAACCCTTCAAACACATTAATGTTACTTGCCAGTAGAATTAAGCATGAGAATGATGACATTTTTCAGGGTCTGTATTTATGCATTAGCTTTACATGTTTAAATGAATCTAAGCATCTTGTAGGGCCTGTCCCTGCTGGCAAATATCTTTGAATTGAACACGATCCAGGAATAACTCAGTAGAAAAATGTATATTCCAATATCAGAAGGCCCAAATTTTGGAAATTACTTGAATGCACTCTCCAAAACATGAAAATTTAGTAGGGAGATAGTACTCTTTGAAAAAAGCATGTCTACCTGCAGAAAGTTAACCAGAAAAACTTTATCTGAAATAATTATTCCTTAATTATTACTGAGACAATTGTTATCCAGACAGATGAACTTACTATAAAGCCTATACATGCAATTCAAGCAAATAAGATGAAGTTTAATTACAAGTAAGATAATCATATTACTACATTTTAGAACAATTCCCAATTTTAAAGGCTGATAGCCTACTTTGCTTCCTTTCAGGACAGATAGAGGATGCTTTCTCCAATGGGCTCTCAGGACTTTTCAGGCATTTCCAGTTCTCCCATTCCAGTCTAGGAAGACACATGACTTTTTTGGCATCATATGATTGTCAGATAAATGCCAATGCACTGTCAACAAAGCACAAGATAGCCTCAGAAAAAAACCTGAAATTTACACCTGTAGTAGTTATGTTGCTTTGAAGAAACCTCAGTCTGATATTTTGTATTCAAGGCTTAGCTCAGAGGTAGGCAAACTTTTATGGCCACGTTATTAACTCCTGAAAATAGAGCTCTGTAATAGAAATGCTGACAGACGCTTCAGTATAGCAGTGCTATTGGGCACTGCTATAGTCATGAGTTTTAACGAGAGCTGTTAATACTACCTCAATCAAAATGGTTGCCCTGGGCTGACATCTCAGGCTGTGCACAGGTGCTCTCATCCAAGAATGTAATGAAGGTTATTACATTATCAATGAGGCACAGATGTACATCCCGTCTGAACTCAAGGTGGTATTACTGCCAAGCAGGCGTCTCTTTCAGCAGGTCCCAGGTCTGCTTATATCAATATGCTGTTCCAGCTCAGTGAACCCAAGCACAGCCTTCTGCTTCTCCTTGGCATCGCCAGTGAGAGAAGGAGCAACTTTTAAGAACTCAAGAAAGATTTGCCCTGACATGCAGGTGGATCACAAAAAATAAAACCAAACACCTCCAACCCTGGATTAGTTTGTGATAGTCTTTGAACTTGGAATTAATGCAGTTTGACTGCTTCAGAGTTTCAGAGTTCTTCCTTTTCACCAAGCACAGTAACAATATTAGCTGGAGGGAAAATGCCCTCTCACATCTGTGTTCCCTCTTCTTTGTCTCATCTGAAATCCAACATACTTTTCATTGGATTTTTATGCTTTCCAAACCATGCTTCACACTTTGCTTATTAGTGCTCATGTTCACTTCTTTCACTATATAAATCACGCAAGCAAGTCACATTTCTACTTTTTTAAAGCATCTCTTGCTTTTATAGTACATACAAAATATACAGAAACATCCTGAGCAAGGGGATCCATAGTGGCACATGTGGATATGAACAGGTTACATTTCTGCTGACATTAACACCTGGGCATTCAGAAGCCAATTTGAAAGAAGCCATAGCCATCCTTCTTCCTTTGCCCTCCTAGGACCCCAGCCTGACGGATGCAGTACTGCAAGGGGACTGATGTAAATGAGAAATGGCATCTCATCTGAACAAAGAGCATGTTTGCTTTAGCAGAGGAGGACAACAGCTCAAAGATCTCAGCTGGCACAGTGATGTTACTGTGCTCTCCAGAAGTATTTGTTATACCTGGAAGGACTGACATGTAAGTAAAAGAGGCAAAGAAGCATCACAAACTCTATTGTATCAAAGACTGAGGGTGTGCATGCATTTGTATATGTGTGTCTGTGCACAGGAAAGAGAGCTGGCCAAGGCAGCCGCTATTGTTCAGGCATCCTAAATGTAACTCTTAATGGATTCTCCCTGGAGGATGACGTATGTTCTGCCTTCCCCCTAGCCTACCTCTTCGTCTTTATCCACTTCAGACTTTACTAACCAATGCAATCCAAGTGCTGAAGTCAAGCGATTTATGGTTTCACAACAGTCATTCCATAACTTAAGGAACAGATAATGATGAACTCTCTTCACCAGGCTGCAGCACTGAGCAAGCATGATAGGCTGAATGGGCTCCATGCTGAAATTCTTAGCACTTTACTGTGCAGTGATTTTCTGGCATTAAAATCTGTGCTCCAGAATCATGCTGAAAGTTGAGTCACTGCAACAAAAAGATGACATGGAGCTGAACCATGGAAGCAATCAAAGCAGAGCACAGGCTGCATTATGACAACTAAGGTTAGAAGTAGGTACCCTAGAGATAGAGGTAGTGGTTAAAATGTGACTGGATCATTCAGCTCTAGTCCTGCACACTGCAGGTGCAAATTAAGCTCTAACTCCCAAATATTCCCAAACAATGTTTGGAAGTGATCTGACAAGTCAACCCTTCCAGGTCGCAGCAAGAAAAGAAATCAATGAGCTGGATGGTTTGAGCTTTGAAACAAAATGGCTTTAGATAATTACTTTCCTTAAAAAAAAAACAGCCTTGTTCTTGTAAAAGATTAGATGACTGTGATAAACAAAGTTATATTTAGGTGAGCAACACTAAAACTGGAAGGAAACAAGATGAGAGCTATTGCTCCAGCCAAGCAGAAGCAATACTGCCACAGAGCGCTGTTTTTAAATTAGATGAGGGCTAGTGTTTCGTTTCTAGCAAGACTAAAGCTGCACTCCTTCCTGCCTTAAGTGAAGAAATGTTATACAAATGCAGATGCTCTTATTCTGCATTTCTCAGCAGCAAATATAAAGTAATCTAGTTTTAATTTATTCTAGCTACCCCAGCATGTTCCTGTATTCCTGTTACTGTCCAAGTGGAAAGAAGTCAATCTATCTTAGTATGCACAGATCTCCCCTCTGACAGCAGGCAGTCTATGTATGTAGGGCTACATTTACACATAAATTTATCCCTGAAAACAGTTCTCCACAAGATTTTAACATTCTTGACCCATTTATACATTTCAAGGAAAACTTCATAGCAGACAGATAGCAAAACCCACTGCAAGTTATCAAATATATCCTAAAGAAACCTTACGTTGAGAGTAATTACTACAAAGGAGTTCAGCTATCATGGTATGAGTAACTTTCAAACTGGGGCTGAAGGGATAATGACAGGCCTTTGCTACTGGTGCTTCTCCACAGCTGCCACTAATAAAAGTGCCCTCTGTTTTTTGATGGTCACAAATCCTGCAGTGTCCCAGAAGGTGGCAGCAAGGGGTGCAGCAGTACAGTCCGGTACAGGGAGAAAGTCCCAAAACTTTCTGAATTGCTTTTTCCCTAATCATTACATACATATGAAGCAGGCAATGTCAAACTTCATCTATAGCCAGTGCAGACAAGCACTTTAAAACAACGGCATTAAAACAACAATAGCAACAGCAGCAGTTACAGCTCCCTCCCCACCCCAGTATAATAAATTGCTTAGCAGGAAATTAGACTGTGACTTCCTTAAATAAAATGTAATACCCTGATTAGCAAACAATGCTCAGTGAGGAATTTCTGGCTCAGTTTTCTTCGGTAATAATAATGCATGCTGTAAGATGATGATAGCACATGACAGTGTCAAGGAAAGCAAAACTCCTGATCATAAAATCATTTAGGTTGAAAAAGACCTTTACGAAAACTGAGTCCAGACATTAACCTAGTACTGACAAGTCCACAACTAAACTGTGTCCTTAATTGCTACACTACATGTCTTTTAAATATCCCCAGGAATGGTGACAAACCCTTTGGTGAAAAACTTTTTCCTAATATCCAATCTGAACATTCCCTGGCACAACTTGAGGCTATTTCTTCTTGTCCTATCACTTGTTACTTGGGAGACGAGACTGACCCTCAGCTCCCTACAACCTCCTTTCAGGTAGCTGTAGAGAGCAATAAGGTCTCCTCTGAGCATTCTTTTCTCCAGAATAAACTACCCCTGTTCCCTCAGCTGCTCTTCATCAGCCTTGTGCTCCAGACACTTCACTAGCTTCACTGCCCTTTTCTGGAGCCGCTCCAGCACTTCAGTGTCTTGTAGTGAGGGGCCAAAATGGAACACAGTATTCGAGGTGCAGCCACACCAGCGCTGAGTACAGAGGGATGATCACTGCCTTGGCCCTGCTGGCCACACTATTTGATACAGGCCAGGATGTCTTCAGCCTTCTTGACTGCCTGGGCACAAGCTGGCTCAGGTTCAGCTCCATAAGTCTGCACCCCAGGTCTTTTTCCACCAAGCAGCTTTCCAGCCACTCTTCCTGTAGCATTGCATAGGGTTGTTGTGGTCCAAGTGCAGGACCTGGCAACAAGCTGTGTTGAAACTCAAACACAATGATCTAGCCTGTCCGGATCCCTCTGAAGAGCCTCCCTATCCTTCAGTTCAGTGATCCCACCCAGATTGGTGTCATCAGCAGACTTACTGAGGGTGCACATGATCCCCTTATCCAGGCTGTTGATAAACAAACATTAAACAGAACTGGTCCAATACCGAACCCTGGGTGATGCCACTTGTGACCAGCCAACAACTGGAGTTAACTCCATTCACCACCACTCTTTAGGGTTGGCCATCCAGCCAGTTTCTTGCCCAGAAAGGACTATGTCCATCCAAGCCATGAGCAGCCAGCTTCTCCAGGAGAGCACTGTGGGAAATGGTGTCAAAGGCTTTGCTGAAGTCTAGATAGACAAAATACATAGTCTTTCTCCTTATCCACTAAGTGGGTCAACTTGTCACAGAAGAAGATCAGGTTAGTCAAGCAGGACCCGCCTTTTAGAAAGCCCTGCTGACTGGTCCAGATCACCTGGTTGTCCTATATGTGCCGCATGAAGGCACTCAAGATGATCTGCTCTGTAACCTCCCATGGCACTGAAGTTAGCTGACAGGTCTGTAGTTCCTCAGAGCCTCCTTCTGGCTCTTCTTCTTGATGGATGTCACATTTGCTAACCTCCAGTCAACTGGGACCTCACAGGTTAGTCAGGACTAGTGATAAGTGACAGAAAGTTGCCTTGATGTCACAGGGAAACATTTGCTGAGGGGAGGGGTAGGTGGTGGCTTGACTTTCTTAAAACTTCTACATTTTGATTCCTTACACTTCCCATGTGCATGTCTTTCCTCTAATAGTTTAAAAATACAGGATGCAATCTACATTCCAGACAGACTGCATGAATAATCTTCTTTATCACAGAGCAGCCACAACTCTCCTTGAGTAGCTAACAAGGAGCTACAGGAAGTGCTCCAGATCCCAGATGGATGAAGCATTAGGTTTATAAATGCATTCTAGCATTTTTAACTGCACTACAGCCTCTCTTTTGCACCAAGACATTGAAAAGAAGCATTAAGTTCATCTGTATGTTGAAATAAGAGAAGAGGTGCCACATTCCTCAAGAATTTAGATCTCTATTGTCATATAGAAGACCAGTTTCTACAAGTATCCTGCTGGCATCAAGAATCTCTTATTAATAATCTGCCTCTTACATAATCTGCTTTTCCTGGGAGCCCAGGTATGTACTCAGGGAACTTCACTGTACATGGAGCCTGAAATGCAGAGTGGTTCTGGTGCTTCCTCTTTCATACTCTTGCAGTTCCTCAGGATCTGTGCACTAACCTCTCTGATGCGGGTGTGCCCCAGTATTTTACTGGGAACAAAGCGGGTACCCCTGAACAGAGGAATGGAAGGGAAATGAGGCTGCTCTCATCTCCCTCAGGAGTGGGGGCTGCCCTCACCTCCCCTAAGGAAGAGCCAGGGTGGCATCAATAGCACCATTCCACTTTGAGAGTAGACAGCAGAAAAAGAGGCACAGAGATGCGGAGAAACGCATAATACACTAATTTTTTAGTTTTGTGAATGCCATAATAACTTTGGCAACTCCTCGTTTCAATGCTGTCTACCAGCAGTGTCATGATGGTGTCACCATATTGATGTGTGTCTGTCAAACAACTCTCAGGCTCTCCCACCTGGGTAGTCCATAACGTTTCATTAGGAGATGACTTTTCATGGGTGTCCTGGACCTGGCAGTTGCCAGAGAAATAAACTTTATTTTCAGTACTGAAAGAAACAGCCATGACTTCCCACTGTGTACACTAAAACTGGTAACTTGTTGCAGTAAAGATTCTTGGAATAAATTGCTGCATGTAGCTATCATAGAATCATAGACTGGTTTGGGCTGAAAAGGACCTTGGGTTGGAAAGATCATCTAATTACAACTCCCTGCCATGGGCAGGGACACTTTCCCAAGGCCCTGTCAAATCTGACCTTGAACACTGCCAGGGATGGAGCATTACGGAATCAATATCAAAAGTGGCTGAGAAAAAGCTTTTTCCTGAACTGTGGTGCATGAAGGCATCAAGAGCAATACTAGCCTGTGTTGCTAATATTTGATCAGTTACAGGTTGACACTGCATTTATTTTTGCTAGTAGAATAAAAAAAAAGGCAAGAAAGAGAGAAAGACTAGTATCCAAGGAAACTCAAGAGAGATGGCTATCATGAAAGCTAGGCACCCAAAGAGGGAGTACAGGCATATCCACATGCAGACTACCTACTTTACCTACTAACATGTTGCCTTTTATTTCCTTGCCAACTTCTGGGATCTTCTAATTACTCTTTCCCGTAACAATACATATATTTTTCCTACCCCACAGTTATTTGAAAGACCTATATAATCCAAGAACTAACAACCATTTCAACAGAGCTATGTCATGAAACATGAGACCTTTTACAGATCTATGTAAGAGTGGTTTAAATTAGCTGGCAACTGTTGCAGTTGCTGGGAGTTTACACTGTATTAATTCCATGAAAAAAATAATTCTTTAAGTATGAATTAGCTATCCAAGAAAGTCTGTATTCTTCATCATTTCTGATGGATTATGGCCAAACAGATTTACCTTTCCTCACAGAACTTTTCTAGTGTTGTTGACAACACTACTCCTCTTTCAATCACTCCGGCAAACGTCTGGGGGTTGTGTTTTATTCCTTCCCCCTTAGCCACATCCAAACCATCTCCAAGTCATGACACTTACCTCTTCAGCATCTTCAAAATCCCCCTTTCATCTCCATTCTTAATGTGCAATCCTTTGCTCTATCTCTCACGTGTATCTTAGTTTGATTACTGCAGCCTTGATTCCTCCTTCCTGGCTTCCCGTGTGCACAAAGGCATACAAATCAAAGTACTGCCAAACAAACATGTGTTTCTTGCCTGGAATTTTGATCACCTCTTTTCCTTCCTCTCCCCCCATCCCTTTCTTAGCTTCACTGTTGGCATCTGTCCAAAATCATGTCAGCACCTTCCAAGCTCAGTGTAATTCTGAGTCCTTTTAATTTATCTTCCCCTTGTTAAGCTTTATCTTCACTTCTTCCCTCCTTTTCTCCCAGCCTGCCAAGTTTTCAGTTTCCTTGTCTTTTGTCCCGTAGCACCTCTTCTACTCAACTTTCTCCCAAAGCCCTACTTTATCTGAACCTGGCAGATCCACTTGCAACATGTTGTTTATGAAAATACATTAATTTTTAAGCTGTGCAAAGTAGTATTATTTCTTTTTGTCTTGACAGTTGTCCAAGCTGACATCCTCAAGTGCTTAGGCAGTGCCAAGCATACAGCTGCCACTCCTGCAAATACTAAACGGCAGCAACCTGAGCTCAACACTGAAAACTGATTAAATGATATGCTAGGGAGTACAGCAACCATTTACCCACAAAATGCCATCAATGTGTGAAGTAATCAAGTTGGAAGAAATTTATGCAAGAAAAAGTACTTCATCTCCATTTAGTTATAGGAATTTTGGCTACTATTTTTATGAAGAGTTGCTGTTTCTTTTTCTGAAGAGTATGAATGTCACATCCTCTGTTTATGTAGCAAAATTACTGCATACATCACACCAATTAATTTCTCTTCCATGTCTTAACTACTGCTATTTAAGTACCTACTCCCCTTTAAACTCTGGTAAAATCTATCCTAAAGCCACTGACTCGCGGGAGGAACCCTGGATTTAGCACTGTAAGTGTTAACACAAGCTGAACCATACTCTTATGGAAATGGGAGAAAATGTCTATGACTCAGAATACCTACCCAACACTTTATTTAACAATTAACATTAATCTGCTGCAAATCCAACTCAGAGTTGCCTGGTTACATCCATACATGCGTGAACATATCCATGCCTGTGGACGCTCAGATTTCAGCCTCTCTGACAGACTCCGGTAAGGCTGCTGCTTCTGTCTGTGAGTAATCACTAGGATTCAGCCCTACACCAAATTAATTTTTGACTGTCACTTCCAAAGCCATTATAGTAAGAACTTCAGACATTGTAGGAGGGAAAGCCCCACACTTGCTATTTTTATAGCTATTTAGGGTCTCAGAGGGGAAAAAAATGAGATTTGCTAAATGATCTCTCTGCTTTCCTAAATACTAGTGGATTCTTCAAAAACCCACTAAAGAGCCACCTTTAGGGGAACAAGCTTAAGATACCTTGGGTTTGAAAATCTGAGCCCATGCATCAATATCATATCACTTCCATCCTTTTTCCAACATAGATTTTCAAAACCTGTTAAGCTACATGATTTAATACCAAACAACTATCAACTTTTATGAACACAAGGTACCATCCTTTACTTGCTCAACTAACAAATTTTAGGGTAGCTCCTCATACCCTGACTGTAGCAAGAGATGAGTTAAACACTGTTTGAGCTGCCAGAGAGGAGAAATTGCATCAATCCCCAAGATTTAAAACATCAGGAGCTTTCAGTATTTCCTCTATTAAGCATAAGGCAGCTGTTTCTCCTGGGAAGGTTTCTGGAAGACATCTGAGATCAATGCAAGAGGCTGGAATGTGGGATGGATGAGGAATGCCAGGACAGAACTTCTAGTCTCAGGCAATACCCCTCACTCTCCATTTAACAGCTTTCACAGCCCAGCTCAGATTCAGCCCTTCTGAACTCCCCAGCCATTTGGAATACAGCTAATCCTCCTCAAGGGGCAGAGCTCTTAAGTGTGCACTTTCCTCCAGAGGCCACTGGACAAACACAGAGGGAGGAAGGAGGCCAGCCTTGGCAAGTGCCCTGCTCTGACGCATCCTCACATGGTTGCCAACTGCAAAACAACCACCCAAGACTTCCATTAGGAAGTGCACAGAGGGGAAATTGCCATGAACTGAGAATACCCAATTCAGAAGGTTAAGAATTTATGTGCAGGGACAGGTATCCTTGTGTGTACATGAAACACACCTACGCCGTTAAAAAGACATTGCACTCATTCTCATGTGCAATTAGATTTAGGATTCTTCTAAAACATACCTAGAAAGACTTAGAAGAAGATACAGCAAGGGAATTGGGATTAAAATACCATGGTTTATTGTAACAGCATGCTTCGGGCTCTGAGCGGGTACTGCTGGCAAAGAGGGACGCAAAAGGGAATCGTGCTTTATGGCAGTGGTATGTAGCTTTAGGTCATTTAGTTTCAAGGGAAAAAAGGAAAACCTATGAAATGATACAAGCACATGAATGGAAAATATAGTATTTAAACCACAGGAACTTATAAACTTTCATCCTTGAATGTGACTCAAACATTTGCTGCCCACAAGCAAGGAGTTTGCGCTGTAGCAACTTCTGGCTGGATATAGCAGCACTTCTCTGATCCACCGCTAGAGGGGAATGGCATAAAGGGAGAGATTGGTTATTAAATCAGATCAGGCTGTGACAAATAATAAAAAGCTCTAAGTCTTTAGAGTTTTATTTATGTTGCACACTGATAGTCTAGAGTGGTCCAAACAACAGGCATCCTCCCTTATCCCCCTTCCACACCAAGGAAAAAAAGCCTTCACCAGGGGGATTTGAGGTCAACTGCTGCCAGACATATACACTAAGAATTGAATGTTTAGGGCTGATTTAGGTTGGTAAAACTGTAATTAAAGCTAGGTTACACATTTTTCCGCCCCCGAAGCACAACCTTCTTCTGCATTTGAACTGATGGATTGTGCTGGCAGCAGGAGGAAGGAGATCCAAAGAGCCCACTGGAGGCATGAAGATGGGAATGTATATACAAAAATTACTTCATAAGAAATAGCCTCATTGTCTCATGTAACACATTTAGAGGAATTCCTCGCGCAGCTTTAATGATGGAGTGGGAAGCTAAACCCCTTAGGAGTTCCTCCCTCTATTTACCAGAAAGGCAAGATATGGCCTCCAGTGATGAAGTGTTCCATTAATATTAGTGCTAGAGGAAATAAAGCAGCTTAGTTGTAAACTAACGACCTCATCCTAATAACCAAATTCTAAACAGAAAAGGCAAAAAAAAAAAACCCTACTTTCAGCCATGCTGCCAACTCATAAATTAAGCAAATGACATTGGGATATAATTATACTAATTAGTACCGATGCCATGCAAAGACTATTTATGGTTATGCATTCACCCCATTTTTAACCCTAAAGCCTAATCTGAAATAGTAGCTCAATCACAACACACTTTGGAAATTCAGTGTTATTGCTTATGTTTTTGTAGAACTAATTTAATCAATATCATATTCTCATTAAATGCAAAGTCTGTTAAAGATGTTCCTTTCACAGGCTCCACAAATGAACTCTATTGGATTTGTCTCATTACATTATTGCTCTGAGCTTGCATCATTAACAGAAACAGAAACAACATACAAGTTAAGTATGAGACCCTATAGATCACTTCAAAATGATGAAGTCACACATGATTATGGTCATAAGTGATTGGGCTGGTAAAAGCTGGCATGTGCAGTGACTGACAGATATTTATTGGCTCTTCCACATCAAAAGATTATCTGAATTCCTGATGACCTTCGTAGTGCCAAAATGGAAGATAACAGAGATGGTTTTCCTGTTTCCCAGATGCCATACTGCATAGATTTTTTGTTTGCTGTAACCAGAGAACTCTGAGAATACCATTTCTTAACCTGATTTTACCCTACAGACTTTCGTGTTCCAGTAATAAAGAACTGTAACACTATGGTGCAATGGGTTTAAAGAGGTCAACACAAGACATCTCCATACCCTGAAGAGATCAGCAAGCTCTGCATCTTGAACTACTAGAAGAAAGAGTAGACTAATTTCTTCTCTTACTCATTCCTAGCTAACACCAAGATGCATATTAAACACATGAAGACCATGTCAACATTATTTATCTTTGAAGGTCACCTCATTTTTTCTTGCTTTTAAATTTGACCATACATTTGTATTTGCCATACCTACTATTGCTCTCTGTTAGTCTGTGTGCTGTTCAATAGCACAGTATGACATATATGACATACACAGGGCTGTCTGGTTCACATCTGAAATAACCCTGCATAGAAGAGCTGCCAAGATTTTTCATTCATTTTGTTACAGTGTTACAAGACACTACTGAAGCTTGCACTGTCTTGCCATCATCCCTTCACTTAAGCTTCAAACCTCTAGCAACTATTCACTTCATCAGGTTTGAGTTTTTTTTGTTTGGTTTGTTTTGGTTTGGGTTTTTCCTTTTCCTAAAACTGGCCAACAAGATCTGTGATTGTCATGTAATTATTTACTGGAAACACATATAAGTATATATATATAGAGAGAGAATGTGTGAGCAGAAGACAGCAGAAAATGCTTCCTGGTCTAAATATTTTTCTTGATACTTCTGCTGACCATTTCCATGTAGAGTTCTTCACTGATTGTAATTGCTAGAAAATTGCATGTTTTTGCTTGTCCCTTTGGACAAATGGGCTGAAATTAGTAGTTGCAGAGATCTGCAGCTGACTCATTACAACATAAAGCAGTCAAATGTGGGGCTTGGGGGTTTTTTGGATCTGTTATTTTAGGACGGAAATTGCTGAGTTGGCAGGCAGTCTGACCATATAAATCAACAGCAACTGCATACTTTTAAAATGACACAGTGGATAATCAATTTAATATGTGATGCTTAAGGGAAAATAGTTTTATTGGGGAAGTAATGCTAATAAAAATTCATCCTATGATATCTCTTAGGTCACTAAGGGCAAAGCCATAGGCCATTATTTGCAACACCAGACAACTGGCTCTTTCTTAATCATCATGCCTTTCTTTGGATTGCTTCTGAATGAACAGGATTGGTATAAGTAACAGAAAAAGACCACTGGTATCTAACAGAGTTATTGCTTTCATCAACACTTGAGGGGCAACATGAATATTATTAAACTGCAAACCCAGCACAGATAGCTCTGCTATGACTCTTTTTTGAAGATCTTTCCTCCATTTTGCAGAAAAAAAACATATGAACACCTCTACAGCATCATCCCTTAAGTCTTCTGGTTCTGAGTCAGCTTTTTGATTAATGCTTTGATTAAGGAGAAGCAGAAAACCTGGAGGAATCTTGCATTATTCCCTCCTCCCTGTGGTGGAGTAGCACAAACTTCAACTTTTCTTTCTGGAGGCATCCTAAGAGGAGAAGGACTTGAGGGGGCCTCTATTCCTGGAGTCAAGGTGTTATATCACACTAAGGAGCAGCAATCGTCAAATCAAGACCTGGGGCAAGTTCATAGCATCTTATGCATGGGGAAAAGTTCAAGACTAACTTTTGTGCAGGAGGATACTAGGACAGAGCTGACACAAACCTTTCTTAGGGTGGAGAAGGGGATGGTTAGAACCAATGCACTGAAAGATACTGTGCAGTTTTGTCAGTTATGGATGCCAAGACACATTCTGAGGATGGGAATTTTCAGAAGGAAAGGTATAAAGACAAGGCAACAGGCTGGGGTACTGCATAATAGGACCCACAGCTCTTTCACTACCATTATCTGGAACAGCTCATATCTGTCTTACTATGTGGCCCTGTATTCAATAGCTAATTAATGGAGACTGCTTATCCACATGTTGCAAATAGCAAAGCAAAAAGTTGCTCATATGTAAATGGAATACATATTTTCTAGTCAGTAGTCTCATAAGTCTTGACAAAACTGACAGACAAAATAAAACCAAAATATTATTTTTCAAGTATGATTTAAATTGGCAAGGTGAGTTAAAACTTGCCAAAGGTAAGGAGCAGTGGGTTAACACATGATAAAACTTTTGTTCAGCAAATATTTTTTGAAACTAGAACCGACCGATTTAAAAATACAGGGGAAAACCCCTTTTGTTTTCTATTAATCATGCATTACAGAAAACATAGGGGTAGACAACACAAAACTGGCTTCTCATCTTGAAGAGACCAAGTTCATTCACTACATCCCACTTGGTTTTTGACACCAGAGGTATCAAAATTAAACAGATTAAATAAAACCTATTTCTTTAATTCAAGAATGGGAGCATAGAAACAAGACAAATATCCTTCAATCATCAATGTGTTTGACTGAAATGCTGCAAAGGTTTGGGGAAAGGGGAGAAGGGACAAAAATCAAGGGGCCCAGATTCCTGACAGGAATAGGATAAGTATGCCTGAATTAAAAGGGACAAAGTAAAATCAATACATTTTGAATTGGAAAATATCTTCTGGAGTAATTTATTTCTAACACTGATCTAACAGTAACAAACAACATCTGTTCAACATCTTTGTCAGCCACATGGACAGTGGGATTGAGTGCACCCTCAGCAAGTCTGCCAATGACACTAAGCTATGTGGTGCAGTCGACACGCTAGAGGGAAGGGATGCCATCCAGAGGGACCTTAAAAAGCTTGGGAAGTGGGCCAGTGTAAACCTCGTGAAGTTCAACAAAGTCAAGTCCAAGGCCCTGTTCCTCTCAAAGGGCAATTCCAGGCACAGCTACAGGCTGGGTGGAGAATGGATTGTGAGAAGCACTGAGGAGAAGGACTTGGGGGTGTTGGTTGATGAGAAGCTCAACATGACACAGTACTGTGTGTCTGCAACCCAGAAAGCCAACTGTATCCTGGGCTGCACCAAAAGGAGCGTGACCAGCAGGTCGAGGGAAGTGATTCTATCTACTCCAGTCTCCTGAGATCCCACCTCCAGTAGTGCCTTCAGCACTGTGGCCCACAAGATAAGAGGGATGTGGACCTGCTTGGGCAAGTCCAGAAGAGGGCCAAAAAGATGGTCAGTGGTCTGGAGCACCTCTGCTATGAAGAGAGGCTGAGAGAGTTGGGCTTGTTCAGCCTAGAGAACAGAAGGCTACAGGGAGAGCAGAGAGCAGCTTCCCGTACCTAAAGGAGGCCAAAAAGAAATCTGGAGAGGGACTTTTTTCAAGGACATATACTGATAGGATAAAGGTGAATGGTTTTAAATTGAAAAAGGTTTGTCTAGATTAGATATTAGGAAGTTCTTTACTGTAAGGGTAGTGAGAGTCTGGCACAGGTTGTCCAGAGAAGATGTGTCTGCCACATACCGAGTAGTGTTCAAGGCCAGGTTGGACAGGACTTTGAGCAACCTAGTCTAGTGAAAGGTGTACCTGCCCATGGCAGAAGGGTTGAAACTAGATGACCTTTAGGTCCCTTGAAACCCAAACCATTCTATAATTCCATGAAATACATAGAGGTGTTTTTCAGGAGTCTTTTGGACAGGCAAAAGATAGTGGTAAAGCCAAAGAAACAGGAAACCAACAGCCCATTTAGTCTGAATAACTTCTTTTAAACTAACACATGCTGTAAAAAAACAGAAAAGAAAAATCCTGACTTTTAAGTAAAGTCTTCTTGAGAAGAGACCTTTTGCTCTAAGTCTCCAGAAGCCTCGTGAAAAGGTACAGACTCTATTTTAAAGAGGAAAACAGGCTTCTTTCTAAACTATAATTCCCTCTTTTGCATTAATTTTTAGTATAGGCAATGGACATAAACTAAATTAAGTATTTAGAAAAAGGCTTCTAAAAAATAAAGTGCTTCTGCATCTTTTTCTATGTTTTTTTGAGTTAACACCACTGTTCTCTGTTAACCAGAGGCAAAATAAATTTAATATAAGGGGCTTCACTGTTAACAAAACTGAAAGGAAGATGCTGTGGGAATTCTCAAATGCTGTGGGAATCCAGCTTTGACTGATTTAATGAAAAACATATAGTTATCAGCCTTCAGAATGGTTTGATGACACATACCCTGAATAAGATGTGATTATTGACATGCCACAGACATCCAGGAAAACAACTGTTACGGCACAGATTCTAAGTCTGTGCAAAAGCTACTCATTTCTCTAATTCTTTTCCCAGCACTCAACAATATTGGCTTCCAAAGCCATATTATTTTGTCATAGCAGTTGTTTTGCTATGTCTATTGCTACTGAGAATACGTACCATGAAAAGAAAATGAATGGGTAAAATAAAATATAATAATCTAATGCATGTGTATCTCAGAACTGGTTTGATCTTGGTTATTTTAAATCAAAACTTCAGAAAGACAGAATAAGCAGTACCTGTTGATCAACATTTGCTGATTCTATGAAGTGCAGTGGAAATGACTATGCATTTGTCACAAACTTGACACTCCAGTTCTAGGACTGTAATTAAACCTGTTATTTAAATTACACTTGCTCAGTGCATCAGCTCAGTTTCTGCCCACTCTACAGGACCAGACATGTATGTGAAGAAGCAAGAAAGCAGCTGTCTCTTGCTCATGTAGGTGGAAAACATTTTTCCCTAAGTTCAAAGGAGAAACTAGGCAAATCATAATTGTTGTGCCTGCTTTTAGATGAGATTTCCCCTCTGTCAAACTATTGCATTGATAAGAGATGCAGCATTCTCATTTACTACAGCTGTAACTCATTCACAGATTTTTTTCACGACCTCTCAACTGAGTTCTCAGAATTTCTTTATTCAGTAGGACCAGTTTTACACTAACTGAGTGTAGGTATCCAAACCTGTGTTTTCAGCCATAGGCATCTATTACAGAGGGAAGAATAGCAACTACCGCATTGCATGAATACCTCTAGTGGGTCCTCTTGATTTCCAGATAACAGCCCTAATTACTTTTGCTTTCTAGACTCCTATCATCTGTATTTCTTGTTGTCGGAGGATGAATTTTACAGAACTCTAACACTGTGGAGAACTATGAAAGTCTAAATGTTATTTTCATAATTTCTACCATTTCTTAAAAGAATTTTTATCCCCAAATTCCTAGCAAAAAAAAAAAAAAAGGTACCAAAATATTATTTAAGGAGCAATAAGATGCAATTATTAGTTTTCAGGAAAAGAAAATGTTTGTCTTGTCTAAGTCTCGCATTCCAAACATACATAGTGGTGCAGCATGCATGCCAGCCACACAACACAATGTTGAGCAAAGCTGCACTGGTGAAAATATCCTGTGTGATTTTTTTCTCAGCTAGCAGACTCAAGCAATGCAGCTCAGAAGGTGCAGAAGCAGCATCTGTTGTAAGCTCAGTATGGTGTGCTTGGATATGTCTTTCTCAAGGCTTTTCCCATGCATGGTGAAGGACTGCAAATTTTTCACTTCTTTTCCTTGAAAAATGAGTTTCAAAAGATCTTAAAGGAATGTATCCCTGAAGTTTAAAATACATCTTTGACTGAGACGAGACTGCCTGGACCAGTGATTTCAAGGGGGGAAAAATGGGGAGAGATGTAAGAGAAAGAAAAATTTCTCAGAGTCTCTCCTCTTTCTTCTCTAAAAGCCTCAGATTGCGACTGGCTGTAAGGAGAAGGAATTTCCTGACTTCAGTCTACAACTTGAGGGAATAAAAAAATCCATACAAACTGAAAAGTGTAACCCAGCGGCATATGTACTCCAATTTCTTAGCCCTAGAAAAAAATGTTAGGAGGTAGATCTCCTTTTTAGCAACTACCGGCATAAGTATGGAGGAGGAAAAAAAGGCTGGGAGGGGGAGAGGGGAGTGAGGGATGGGAAAGCAAAACTAAAGTTGATCTTGCATGCTCCAAGCAGCACATAGAATCTCCGTAAATCAGGAATTACAGTGTCATGGCAAGCATCCTACAATCAGACATGGATTTAGAAGAAAAGATTATACAGAAATAACCAAAAATGATGTGTGAAAATCACGGGGTTAACTATTTAATCTTCTCCGTCAAAGAACTGATTGCTTCCTTGTGCTCTTTTTGTTTGGCAAAATGAAATGGGTCCAAATCATTGCACTGACTTAAACAGAATGAGGATTTTTTTTTTTTAAACATTATTAACTAATAAATTTCTGATCTCTGTTGTGATCCAGCAATCTAAGGCAATATTTTGCTCTCAAAAGAAAAAAAAGAGACCACATCTAAAAATTTACAAATTAAAGAACAACAACAAAGTGACTGAGGAATTTAAAAGCACTGGCATGGGGAAAAAGAAAATAACCCAACAAAACAGATTTTCAGTTATGCTTTGAAATTAGATGGTGAACAGATGCTTCAGAAAGATAAAGGAAGGCTTCTTTCAGGCAGCACAACTTTTAGGCAGCCTTTGGTAGGACCAAAAGGCCTCTGATGCTAGATGAGAGAGGTGAGATCAGACAAAAGCTGTGCGAAAGCAAGGGGACTTTGAAAATGAGGGCCTTCAAGAGAAAGAAAATAACTTTTGAGAGAGTTGCCACATATCTGTCCTGTTTATGTAGAGCCACCTGCTTCCTACTACCACCTCCTACTGCTGCTAGCACAAGAGTAAATGAGGGTCTTTGTCTTCCACTGACTTAGTGAGCATGTATTTCCATCACAGAATCATAGAATAGTTAGGGTTGGAAAGGACCTTAAGATCATCTAGTTCCAATCCCCCTGTCATGGGCAGGGACACCTCCCACTAAACCGTGTCACCCAAGGCTATGTCCAACCCGGCCTTGAACACAGCCAGCAATGGAGCATTCACAACTTCCATGGACAACCCATTCCAGTGCCTCACCACACTTACAGTAAAGAATTTCTTTCTCATATCCAATCTAAACTTCCCCTGTTTAAGTTTGAACCTGTTACCCCTTGTCCTCTCACTACAGTCCCTCATGAAGGGTTCCTCCCCAGCATCCCTATAGGCCCCCTTCAAATATTCTAAATGATGGACAGTGGCTTAGCAACTCCATTCACCAGCTCCTTCAGGACCCATGGATGTATTTCATCAGGTCCCATGGATTTGTGCACGTTCAGGTTCTTAAGATGGTCTCAGACCAGATCTTCTCCTACAGACAGCCTAAGGTCTTCATTCAGTCCCTGCGTCTGCCTTGTAAGACTTGGGTGATATGGGCAGAGCATTTGTCAGTGGAGACTGAGGCAAAGAAGTCACTGAGAAACTCAGCCTTCTCCAAACACAGGATAGCCATTTCTCCTGATAGCTTTCAGAGAGGGCCCACGTTGTCCCTAGTCTGTCTTTTATTTGCGATGTAAGTCATCTCCACTGACAGCAACCTGTGCTCCACAGTTTCACAGGAATCATATGATCAAGGCTCTTTTTTTGGTCAGTTGCACATGACAAAACCTTTCCAATAAGCCAAAGTGATCCAGCACACATCTCACTGGAGCACAGGCAGGGATACAACATATCAGCTTCTGAAGCACATGTGCAGGGCACTGCTGTGCCTGACCAGCACTTAGGCTAAAAACAGTTGCTGGAAATTTTTGTACACTGTGTCTAAGATCTAAAATTTGAATACAGTTTTCTGGAGGTTTGAAAGGTAAATGAAAATGCCAAGAAGCCTGTAAAGATGAAAAATACTCAAACCCTCTTGAACTGATGACACTTCCTTCTCTTCATAATACTATTACATTGCAAGTAATGAACTTCATTGCTAGTGATAACCAATGGCAAAGGAATGCTAGGAAGGAGGAACTTCAGCCTATTCATCTGTTTGCAGGAGGTGGATTTGATAATTAGTTCAGAGCAAAAAAATCCTCTTTATTAGCACATTAATGTTGTTTAAAGGTACTCACCTTTTTTCACATAATTTTACAGTGTGCTATTCCGTTATCAATCATTCAGTTATAACATCGTAAGGTCATTAGAACTTAACCCAGGCACTTCACACAAGGTTTCTCCCCTCTTCCTTTCCCTTCAAACAGGAAAGTTAGGAGGCTTTAGGCCCCATCCTGTACAAATCAGTGCCATTGTGCCATCGAGATTATACAGCAGTCTAGTTAATATAGCAGGTTTGCATCTTTCATCCTGATCCCACAGGACATGGACTTCTTAATCATAGTCCAAGGGAAGGGACTACTAAAGCGGATTTTGGCTGCATTTTGTATGGATTTGGAGGGACTAATTTCACCAGTAGAGTCAACAGCAAATTATTTCAGTAAACACAACCAACATTTATGAAAGATTTTAATACGCCAACAACAAAACTGATTGCAAAAGTTTGTATTTTCTGTGGCAGTTTTTTTTTGTTGTTGTTGTTGTTTTTGAAGGATTAGTAAATTTAGACCAAAAAACTTGGCAAAAGGAGATGCAAAACAAGAGGGAAAAGAACAGAAAACTGATATGGTGTGATTAATTTTTATCTAAATATTTTTAGTTTGTGAATTTTTGATACTTTCTAGGATTCACGCTTTCTGTCCTACTTTGAGAATAAAAAATGTGTGGAAATACTATAAATTCTTTTTGCATTAAAGGACTATTTCTCTACCATGACCAGTCAGAAAAAACCCTAAGTTCAGAAAGCTCTCAGGGTCTGCCTGTGTTGTAGAAACTCATTAATGCAAACCTTTCCTCACTTTGGGGTACTGGCAAAAGGATTAGCCCTTCTCCTGATTTCCTCTCTTCACTTAGTACTTTTTTCCTAGTTGTTTTTGGAAGGAGCCCTCAGGACTACACTGCCAGTTTCCATTTCCCAAGGGAACCCTAAGACTTGGCTTTGCTTCAGTCCTTCTCTTTGGCAAACGCTTTAGGTAAGCATGCCATCACATCTTTCAAATAAAAATGCCAACCACGCCTAACAGTGGCCAGATATGACATGTTAAATGTAGCTAAATTGTTATACAAAGGGCTGGGCAGGATTTAATGCAAGCTGTGACTTTACTCATTAAGCTGATAGTGAGGACTGACCAGTATGTGGGGTGACAGAGTGATTCCATCACCTCTGGCTTTGACTTCGTACCAGAACAGTTTGTGGAGAAACACTAAATGAAGTCCAAAGGCAGGGTATGTCTAAGAAGGCAGAAATACTGTTTTACTTTACAGATAAGCAGGACAGCATGACAGCTTGTTCTTTGCTTGAGTTTCCAATGCAATACATCAGTGTAGGGGGATGGGTGCTTAGATGAAATTTTACCTCTGCATCTCTGAAAATAATACATGTAGACCTGGAAATGGATAAAAAGACAGTTTTTACTTTTTTGCTTTGTGTGGCAATAATGAAAATTATTGAAAAATTCCTGATGAAGTAAATGAGGGATGGGTAGCTTCACTGAAGGCAGCACAGAAATTCAGCATCTGTGTGGGATCACAGCTCTGCTTCGTACAAGGATTGCTCTTAAATAGTTAAAAAAGACACACACTCTATGCTATGGTACTATGTCTTCTCACAGAGAAATGTCTGCTGCAGCTAGGAGAAATTAACTGACTTATCCCAGCGCTTTCTTGCATGTCAATGTCTAACTTTCTAATCACAACCATCCTGCATAATATGGAAATTAACACCAGCATCATATTCTAGTAATTACCAGAAACATACACATTTTCCAAGAGGGTGACATTATGTCATGGATTCCCTTGTCAAGAGGAAAAAAAAGACAAAACATATCGTACTTGTTTGAGAAGGCAAAGTGATAGATTTGTCATGAGGGTAATCATCTATAGGAAAAAAAAAATCCACTTCAACTTCCTGTATTTCTGAAAAGGGATTCGTTTTCTGCCTGAGCTAATAATGAACATTTTCCTTCTATTCATCATCTTCAGTTATTTTCCCTCTTGAGATTCATTTATCACTAACTACTGAACCCAAGAAATAAAAAATAGGCAACTTCCCTTTTTGAAATAATAGCTTAGAGGACTATTAAATCAAGAGGAAAAATATGGATGCTGAAGATATACATTCAAAATTCTTTTAACAGCTGTAGGTTTTTTACAGGGGATCTGCACTGCTGCCTTAGTAAAGGTGTTTGGGAAAGTAAGTTCATCCTGTGACAGCACAAAGTGTTGAACAGTAAATTGTTGTTTTTTTTTTTTTTTTTTTTTTTTTTTTTGTATGTTTTTGGTTTTTCCTTTTTTTTTTTTGATGAAACTCACAATAATAAAAGAAATGGAATCACAAAAATAATGAGATTAATGGCATAATAAAGTGCAATTCCTGTTGCAGGAATTAGTATTGGATGATAGTTTAAGCACATTTTAAATGTAAAATAGCTCATGTTAAAGCAAAACATGCAGATGCTTGAAGCCTTATGAACCTTTCTTGCTGTGCACAGGTCCCAGCATACCAGAGCCTCACTTGGGGCACTGACTGACTATTTTGCACTCTTGAGATATGGAGTGAGAGCCAAGCTGGGGGGAATGTCTCAAAAGGCTTTTATTGGTACAGTGGGGACTGAGGCTCCCCTGATGATTTTGGAGTGCCAGTGTTGATGAGTCTTCTCTGCTGCTAGCATCTCTGCTCTTCGGGAGACCTAAAAAATGGGGCATTTCTGAAGCTAAAGGGAGGAAGACACATGATTTACACTTTAAATTTTTCTGTTTTAAGATTCTGCTGTTGCATTGTCTTGTTATCCCTAACCTTGTATTTTCCAACAAAATGAGATCTCATATCATCTGCCTGTGGAAACGTGAAAAAAAAATCCCTTACAGACGGGACAGAAGAAGCAGGACTTTCTTTACTTTTGAATAAGATGGAGAGAAGACCTCCCCAAACTCCCTCTTACCTCATCCTTTGCTCAACTTTTCCTGGCATGCCAAGTAAAAACCATACAAACAATTGCGGTTGGAGGTGCTTGTCTGATGCTAATGGATGCGCTTTTGCAAGGTTATTGCATAAGTATGTTCTGATCACCCACTTTGGTCCTGGCAAAGTTCTCTGAGTAAATCAGCAGCTCTAGCTTCCAGGAGGAGACTTGTGAGAAGTGTGCTTCAGCAACATCAGGACACTAGGAGTCACATCAAGGTATAGGTTTCTGACATCAACTGGCTCTGTAACTTCCATGCTGTCTCACTGGGATACTGTCCAAAGAGTTTGTTGTTCTGACTTGCTATGCTAAAGCAAGTGTATGGGACTTGAGAGATAACTCTCTTAGATTCTAGCTTGTTGGTCTGAAGCCAAAATGCAGACAACACCTATGAAGTCCCAAAGTGAAGCAATTTTAGTATGCAAGGCTGCCTCTGTGCAGAAGAGCCTCAATTTCAGCGGCTTGCAAAGCTGATAGTAAAGCACAGACCCTCTGTGATTTACTTCTACAGTGTTTCCAAAGCCATGGGACAACAGAAAAGAATGGGTGTAAATTCAGCCTCTGCATGTGGATAGTGTGACAATATGCTTTTTGTTTTTATGAAGTCAACAGTCTGTGTGGATGTTCCCTTAATTAAGCCAATACATTGGCTTTCCTCTACAGACAAAGCTAATGTGTTCCTTGCTTAAGCAGCAGAGTCAGCTTTCAATAGCAAATTCTCATCTCAGTGCTATATGAACAGGAGGAGCAGAGGCTTCAACATCTGGTATTAATGGTATCAAATCATGTCACAGGTCAGCAAAACAATTTTATTCACTAGGTGATTTCTTGACACTGTTTGCTCTAACACAGAGTTGCCAAGAAGCCAGCTAATTGTAGGCAGCACCCCAGAAGCAAATACACCTGTTTCTAGAATTTTGCATAGTGGGTATTGAAATGGATTCTCTGGTTAACACAGCAGACAGCTAGCAAGAACAAAGCATAAAATCAAATTCCATCAATCCCTTACATTTGTTTATGCAACCCATTGTTACTGCTCACAGAACAGATTTGGCAGGCAAAGGCCATGACAAAATGTAGCCTTGGTTTACACAGAGCAATTTTTCCCATCTGCTATTTTTGCTGTCAGTTGTTTTGTATTGATTTCTCTCCATGCAGTTCCAAGTTTAACCCGGACACAGCTGTATTGATCCAAGAAATCTGAAGTAATTTGTCTCTTCTAGTGAAGCAGACATGGGGCAGGAGATGGTACCTATCACCATTTTTCTGGTAGGAATATGTTGGAACCTCTTTCCTGTAGCCCTGACATAGGCTAAGCCTGCAGTTATAGCTCTTCATACAAATATTTCTGGTAATTCCTTTTTATCTCTGGCAAGAGAGATAAAATTCACACTCAGGAGCATGTTCTCAAGTAACTCCTTCCTTCACGTGGGAATGAGCTGACTCAGCACATGAATTATGGAATCACAATTATGTGGAGCCATATCACAGGCTTAGATTTATACAGGACATTTTGCATTACATATAAGCAGCATTGCTTGGGTTCCACAATAAAGGGATTTGACTTGAATCTACCTGGAGTCCCAGTTTATTTAGTTGCTGAACTGGCACATGGGATGTGCCTACAGGTCTTTCTCAGTGGTCACGAGTCCCTATTAATTTCTGTGGGATCCCTTCTTCAAAACCCTTCTGGTCGCTGCATGGTCATGAAAAAGCAGCCAGCATAATCATGGCAACAGAACATCTATCATACATGAGCAGAGGCTGCTGACCATAGTAAAGCAGAGTCTGAGGTCTTGAACTGCTCACACCAAGCACAGGGAAGGAAACTGTTTAAGTTAAAAACATCTCTCTATATGATTACCACAAGGGCATCCAAATTAAAAGGTTGTTGAGGTGGTGATGTTTGGGACTGCCAGCCTAACTACCACTGGGGCTCAGAAGGTTGCTCTCAGTCCTTTTGTTTCTATGGCAGCTGTAGCCTGATATAAAAAATTCACAGTGGCACAGGAATACTTCAGATACACTTAAAAACATAAAATGTAGATGATAGAAATCATTATATGCTGTCAAGGAATTAATCTGGTTTAATTTTAAGGCTTTTCAATAGGAAGGCTCCACTAAAACAGTAAATGCTGTTAGAAAGGTGATCACTTCTATTCACAGCCACTATTCAGTGCACTCTGAAGTCAGATGAAATCCAGTGGGGCTTTTTTTGCCAGCAAAGCTTCACGACAGATAAAGTGTCAACTGCAAGAAACCTACGATTCTTTTTTGCTAATGAGCACTGTAAGATTATTGTGTGACAGGAAGAATATGCCCAGGGAATATACCCTTCCCCTGAACATCTTATCCTCTCTGGAATATGCTTTTGTGAGATAAGTCGTCATAAATATAATGTGACAATTGTCTCACCCACTGGAAAAGAGCAGGTACACGAACAACTTGGTGCAAATATGAGAGAACCTGCTGACAGGCATGGGCATGGTTTAAATGTCATTTCCAATCAGCGCACTATAGATAAAGGCCAGGCATGTAGCCCAATTGTACAATATTTGGAAATCGTTGTTTGCTGTTTGACATGAATGACTGACAATGGTAAACTGTTTCTTATGAAGTCCAATAAAAAAATTCACAACTTATCAAAAAACACCAGCATTTGTAATACAGAATTTCAGACTTTAAACATGCCATCAATGACGGGCCTGAAGGGACCCACATTTTAAAGGTCTAGCATTACCTGATTTATTCTTCCAAGTACATGTTGCTATTTTTTTTCAAGTGAGTCAACTATTTTTACTCAAAAGGGATTAAAAGCATGATTCACATTTTCATTTTGCTGAGAACCCAACCAGAATGTTCCATTTTTCCATTTGGATAACTGTCATCAGACGCAGCTTCTCTGTCTGCTGTTAAACCAAGCTGTCAAATTCATTCTAGCTCTTTGCACTTGATAAGCATATAAGAAAAAATTCCAACAGTTTCTAAGAGGAGAATTATAGACAGGATATTGAGTGGTAAGTGAAGATATTTGGAATACATCTATGAACATATACTTTGTCATTCGCCCTCAGTGCAGCTCCAGCTCAGAGGAATGGATTCTCTTACAGCAGATGTTATTGTTTGGATGGTAAATAGTCATATGCCATATGGTGTGTCAGAAAAAAACCCTTTACACTTTCTCATATGGACAAATATTATTACTGCAAAGCATAAACACATCAATATATGTGCCTTTTCTCTGGGGAAGCATGTAGACTTCAACTTGATTCTAAAAAAATTATCACCTTCCAGACAAGCAGATTACCTGTAAGTATTGGATTTTGATTTTTAGAGTTTGGATGACTTGACAGAAAACAAATGCAGGTGTGCAGTAGATACAGGGCTTTCACTTCTGTATATATGATGAAAAATAAATTCAGAATATAAGCTGAGGTACTAAAATAGGAGCAAAAATTAGGAGGAAGGGAGAAAAAAAGACATACACAACTTCTGTGGAAAAAAGTATTTCAGTATCTTTTGCTATCTACTGCCTAACTACAAAAAAAGCAGCAGGACTGTGGCTTATCATGGAAATGAATTAGCAGTTCCTACACACATGTGAACGTGAACTCTCTACCAGATCAGTGATGGGTAAAGCATTTCAAATATAGGTGGTTTGTGTGCATATAAGAATAGGCCTCTCAAACACGGTGAGATTTCTGTTCGGCAAGGGAAGCTGGTTACAGTCAGTGTTTTCAGAACCTGGAACAAAGAGAAGGTGCAGCCTACCTCCTTTCTGTGCCTGAGCTTAAAAATCAGGTTTCTCCCCCTTCTACACCTGAGACTGCAGGCCTGTTGAGTGCAGAAAGGTTACTTTGTTTTTCAATCATGATTTCTTTAGTTTTCTGGTGGTTTTATGCTTATGTTTTAAGCACTTTTGAGATTATTATTTTACTTCAAGTACTTTAATTAAAGTGTAATCACTCTTTCCATTGTGTGGTGAAGCTGGCAACACACACAGTTACCTTGGAGTTTTGCAGAGCCAGGTTTCTGAGCTGCATCCCAAAAAAATCTTAGCAGAGTGGCACTGCACTTGGTAATAGTACACACTGATACATCCTATTCCTATAGTTTGACAGCCCCCATGAAGCTCTGGCTTGGTTTTTAACAGTTCTTCGGTTATACTTTGCTTCTCTCAGCCTGTTTCAGATGCTGAATTGACACCAACTGGCACACGAGTTCTCAATTCGTATGAAGAAAACACCTTTGCTAAGAGATTTTGTTCATGACTAGCTGCACCCCAAATGAAACAATCCAGCAGACAATAATAACAGCAGGGCACTCCTGAGTCTGCAAAAGTTATGCCTGGACTCAGGATGCTGGCAGCCACCTAATGAAGTCAAAAGACCTTCCATATTCATCAGCCCTTGTTGAGAGTCACAGTTCAAACCCAACCCATAGATACAAAAGGAAGCGGCAAATCAGCATCTAACAGGAACTGAAATAAAAAAAAACAAAAACTAAACTTTCCACAGGATTTGGTTGCTCTGCATCAAACAGCCATCTTGCTCTAATGACCTCTCTCCCACTCCCTGATTTTCAATCTAAGATGGCTACAGGATTAAGCAGTTTTCTACCACTGTTACACTTATATCCTGATATCATTTCCCACATCCTGGTTATCATGTACTTCTTTAGCAAAACTCAAAACTGGAACTGAGGCAAACAAAATGCCTGTGATCAGGAGAACTGATCCACTAGTTTTTGAAGCTTTAGCATGCCTCAAAGTGTTTTCTCCTGTTTATCTTTGACAAAGGATGTGGCTAAGTCCAACGATCCCATATGTAACTGCTCTCCTGACTCACTCTCACTAAGGTGGTGAGATAACCCCATCCTCAAGACACATGGGGAACCAGCTTGCCAACTTCCAGAGCTGAGGTAGTCTTGCAGAGCAACCTGAGAATCCACTCCAGATCACAGGTCAGAACAGCAGTGTTACTGCAAACCTGACTAACAATGTGGACACAGACCTACCCATGTGACAATCAGCTGGCTTCTTCCACAGAAACACAATTCATTTGTTATTTTATTTTGAAATTCTAACCAGTATTTCCAGTCACCTTCCTTTTAAAATCCTTCCTGAATATTACAGTGTTCACACAACCACAGCCCAGTTTTTAAAAACAGTTTATGCTCCTTTGTACGTTCTAAATGACTTTAAATAAAGCTGTGTTGAAGGGCAAAAAACAATAAAGAAACTTGCATTGACCTACAAGAAATGCTGTGTGACAGGAAAACATTAGGACACATAGATGCCTATTTGAAAAATCTCATAGACAGAAGTTTTCATTGCATTTTCTTCATGTAGTGTTTATATAGCTCAGCTTTGTGTGCAGGGCTCTGCTTTTGAGGGTGAGAGATTACCCTGGAAGAGAATACAGTCAGGTGAAGATAGAAGTGCTACTACTCTGTGCGAAAGGTGGTAAAAACCTCAGTCACTGAAAAATAAGAATGAAATGAGCTGCTCTCTTAGATTTATTTTAAAGAAATACTTAAATCTGTTAGCAAAGTTTAAAGGAGACAGGCTCCTGAAGCCATCACTGGACATAAGCCCATCTAAAATAAATTGCAAACATATACATGGAAATAACTTCCATCCATGAGAACCCACTCAATATATATGTTCAGACAACCACAAAGGTTGCCTTTACCCACAAACCTCTTGGTTTACAACCAGATTGCACAATTATGGCCTAAAGTTTTGACAGGATAACCCTTTCCACTTACAAAGCTGCTGTACATTTGTACAAATCACGTATGTAAGATAGCAAAATGAAGAACTTCTAGCTCATAAACGTGAACTAAATTAGACGGATAAAAGTTAGCTTAACTTGTACATCTTTCAAATGGAGGTTGTTTGTGCACAGTATTTGCAGCAGTTGGACAGCCAACTGGTTACTTTAGTTGCCTTTTTCTAAAATATGGACATAAAATAAGTCCTTACAGATTTGAAATATTTCATATTAATCACTTTCCCAACTCCTGCCTATGGAGGAAAGACCTAGGGAAGGCTGAACCACTGTCATCAAAGACTAAATACACTGATGGAGCAAGAATCATAGCAGCCCAGTGAAGGAGACACTAATTGATGATATTTTAAAAATATGGAAACTTTACCATCTGAATAAAGTACAACTCACTGTGTAGCAAAAGTGGTTATACAGTAGCTTCCTCAGAGTCATCTAAGGCTGCCTGTGGCAGTGCCTGAGATGATAAGCCAGACACACTGATTATATGCTTTACCAGCAATATCATACTGCCTCTCTCCCTCAGAAAAAAAAGTGTTCCTTAAGTTACTTTAGAAACCTCTGGTTGATTTTTCTTTTCATCAGGCTAATATGAATGTTCTGATTACCATCAGAAACAACAGAAGGTGCAATAAAATTTACTTGTCCAAACCTGCAGCTATGCATATAGTTACCTCCCTATACTTAAACAACATTATTTTGTCTTGCATTTTTACTCTTATGGGCAAAACTTGGGATTTAAAAAACCCACTCTCAATTTGGATGCAACTGATAATTCACAGACTGAAGTATAATTTGCACTTTGATGGCAAGAGAAAGAAACAAGAAACAAAAGAAAATGGCTACTTACAGATGATGCAGAGTACAGTTAATACAGAGAATATAGCTCCCAGAAAAAAAAAAAAAACATCATTATTCATTTACAAAGTTTTCCCCTCATCTGAAATAAATCTAGGTTTTGATATAACTTTTCCTTTTTCTACAGTAAAAAAAACCACAACTCTTAAAATATCTAGATAGCAATTGAAAATCAGGGTTACTATTATGTTAAAAGAAACTGCTTAGACAAAATGCATCTATTTAATGAGCTGACATGTTTCCCTTTCAGCAGTCAGATGAACTAACTGTGAATCAGATTTGTATCTCAGTACAAAAAAGAGAAATCATGTTCCACTTTTCCATGGAACACGACAGCAAGTATGCCTGTTACTGTCTCACCCCTTCTTTAATCATTATGTTTTCCACTTAATAAAAACCATATAAACCTGCCGTCAGAATACGAAAATCACTTCCATCTTAGTTTTCAGAAACTGCTGAATAAAACTCAGAGCAAAAATAACCCCTTCTTCCCCACTCACCATTCTTCCTTACTCACCATCACTTTATTCCAAAACTCAGTTTCCCTTGATAAATGATCCATAACAAGGAAATTATTTCTTCCGTCCAAAAGTATCACTCCAGTCATTTAAATTACTGAACGAAGAAAAGGAAACATTGTGCTCCACAGAGCACTCTAAACACGCGCTGTTGTTTTCGCTGATGCAATGAGGCTTCTAAGCAAACGATTTTGAAAGCAAGCTGGGTAGTGGCATTTTCCTTATGATTCAAAAGTGAAGAATGCTTCAGTTAACTGAATGCTTGCACAACATATAATAAAGGAACTCAAGGATTCATACGTGTCTCTAACATAATAATTTGTAAAAGTTCTACTCATATTACCATCCATAACTCTGCCACACCTCAAAAATGATGTGCCAGATACAAACTTTTACTGGGTGCTATGTGCAGCCAAGAGAAAGATAGCTTCAAGCCAGAGGCTTGTATTTAAAAGTCTCTGAAGTGTAAGTCCCTAAGGTGTATGAAGTTACATTCTATGTATGGAACGTAACTGTGGATTCCTGCTTGCCACGTACAGAAATATCACAAAGTTCATTGTCAGCTACACATTAAAAACATCTAGTCTGCCACAATGTAATATTGGATTAATGCACAAAACTGTTGTGATAGGAAAAAGTTACAAAACCATAGTTAAATGCTCTTATAATTGCCATTTTTAACAATTAACACTACCCACTGCCATTCACACCCCCATCACTTCCCTTCCCCTCCCCCCTCCTGAAACTCCAAGAAAAGCACAGAATTTACAGTGTATTTTTTTGAGAAAAAAAGATAGCAAGATCCAGAGACAATCTAAATGCTGTGACTTCTTTCCATACACACACAGATCTGCTTGTGCCCTGAGAAGAAAGGCTGGAGAAGTTCAGTAACAACTCTGCAGTAAATTGAAAAGGGGGGTGAAATATGTAAAAAGCTAATAACTCCTTGTTAATTGGGATACTCTAGTGCAGGATTTGTAGTTTCTTTCATCTGCCTATCTTTAAAGCTTTTGGTCGGCTGCCTTAACAGGTAAACCTTGTGAAGGTTCAAAATCTTTCAAGTTTCAGACTAAAAATACCACTCCAAGCAAACAAATGCTGTTGCAGATCTTTACCTGACCATCAACTCCTCACCAGATTCATCAAGTAACCTTTTTTTCTTTGCAAGCTTTTGCTTCTTCTGACACACTGAGGTCTGAGGCAGTACTTTACACCTCCTGGTCTTTACTGTTGAGTTGGGACACCTGAACATGCTGCAGCCCTTACTGCCTTGGAAACTGCTGAGACAATCTAGATGAGTGTTCTCCACAGCTCCAAGTTTTATTATTTCAAAGCTGATGTTCTCTGCCAAGCTTCTATCTTTAACACCCTCCTATCTTTAACATCTTCCGCTGACACCCTTGCTGTGCTCGAGGGCTGCTCTTGTAACTAGGAGGAGTGAACAGGCAAGACCCAATGAGAAGGCAGCTGGAAATAGGGAGCAGTTCCCAGGGGAAGCCGAGCATCCTCTGCCGGGATCTGACCATGGAACAGCAAGAGGTGGTGCTCATGGCTGGGGGACCCCTCAGCAGCTGGGGTGGGAAACACCCACCTGGTGATTGTCGCTGAGTAAGGCAGTACTAATGCTATTGACCTGTTAAATCATTAAAAACAGGAAAAGTCCTCCACCTTCTTACACCATAGGACATTCTACCTATACGTACAATAACCTAATCATACATAAACCAGCTTCATAGCTACGCTATTATAGCCTGACCCAGCTATGTGTTTTCAGACAACATTTCATCAGATCAGTGGGACATCCATACCAGACTTTGACTGCACACTTAGGCCTGGGATATACTTGCACTATTTAACACACCAATCAACATTTACAATACAATGACCTGATTTCAGATTTCCTGAGTCTATGTCATCTCCCCAAAATGCAGGAAAAATTTGGATGCACCTTTAACCAGCACTTATTCCCACTTAATCACTTCAGGTTTCTACTTATACAAACAAACTAAAATAAAACAGGATGCTGATCATCCCGTATCTGTCCAGAAATTACAAAGGATGACATTCAGCAAGAAATCTATTATTAGAGCTTTTCAAGCCCTTTGATTTGCAAAAAACTAGCAAACTGTTCCTTGTCAGATGTATGTTTTCCTTCCTTTATTCTATGAATTCTACAACTTGGCAAACAAATGTAATTCTTCTGGTATTTTGTGGAACACAGACATCCTTGTCCCACTACAAAGGATCCTTAACCCTCCGGGCTTTCCAGTTACAATCAGGATGTCTCCAGTACTTCATCTGTCGTTCTGAATATGTACATTGAACCCAAAGGGTTGGAATTATGTCCTGTTGCTGAGCTCCATTGTATGCTCTAAGAATTTCTGTAGATCCATTACTTTACCATGAGGATGTGACTTCATTTTACATAGTCATTTTGAGAAACATTTGAATTTGTGTTACAAAATTTAATTTCCATGGAAAATTACCTCAGATTAGTTATTGTAACAGCTAGAAAATGATTTCAACAGTTAGAAATACTGTGGTGAGAAACTGTGGTGAAAACATCAAGTGACTGAGTTCTTGGTTTCAAACTAGTATTTGGAGGGGGAGGGTGAAAAACAAGAACAAAGGGCGAATGATGGTAGCCTGTGCACTGCTGGATCCCATAAGCAGGATCTTGGGGTAGTTAAGGCAAAGAAAACCACAAAGGTGAAATGGCACACAGTAGAAACCATATTTAAAAGTCTATTTTTTCTTTTTTTTCTCCCTTGAGTCTCATGCCACACAGCATAAAATCTTCCATCAGGATCATAATAAACATCTATCAAAGAGCTTTCCCTCCAACCTTAACAGAAGGCCAAATAATTCAGAGACCAGTTGAAGTTCAATTACATTTTCTGCAGTAAGCCAGAAAAAGGTGAACAGTAAATCACCTTTATGTACCCTTCCTGAAGTTCTTTTATATTGACACCCACCTCAAACATGGTTTGAACATTTTCAAATGCCCATCATCTAATTTCATGCTTTTGCCTGTAACAAGCAGAACCCACTCACCAACTTCATATTTTGATTTCATTAGCTATGTAAATAGCTACATTTTAAAATAATGATCTTGTAACTAATTTCTTATAAATACATTTCCTTAGTGCTTCAGCATACTCTATCTGCTACCTCAAATCTTTGATTTGTGAGAAAGATTTCTGAGGTTTGATTCCTGTAGCAAAGGCAAGTATATTCTGGTTTTAATGATGTATTTCTGAAGCAGACCTCAGTACAGTGGTCACATACTAAGGGGCCAATCTTTTAACCTCTTTCATTTGTAGAATCTTAGAACAACTTGGGTTGGAAGGCACCTTAAAGCTCATCCAGTTCCAACCTCCCTGCCACGGGCAGGGACACCTTCCAGTAGACCAAGTTGCTCAAAGCCCCATCCAATCTGGACTTCAACACTTCCAGGGATGGGGTATTCACAACTTCTATGGGCAACCTGTGCCAGTGTCTCACTATCCTCATAGTGAAGAATTTCTTTCCTAATATTTAATCTAAATCTTCTTTCATCTAAAAACCATTCCCCTTGTCCTATCACTATATGCCCTTGTATGAAGTCCCTCTCCAGATTTTCACATCTGGTTTACTGGGTGAGGTCTGGCTATTGCTACATGAAGTATGATTGCAGATGTGCTTCTATTAACCGATGAAGCCTTACGCTGGCACAGCTGTCCATCAGCCTGAAGGGTAGGATCTAAAGTGAAAGTCTTCTATGTGCTGACAGAAGCATATGCATTGGTTAATATGACGGTTAATCATCTGCGACTTCACTAAAAGCAAATTACGTGCTCCTGGAAAGCAAGCAAGCTGACTTGCAGCAGAGGTTTATATCCCCTGCAGCTCTGGAGAAAAGCCCTGATCACCAACTAAACTATTTTAACCCTGTAAGTATTAACAAAATTATCCACACTGTGGAAAGTGTTCTGTCTTCTATTCCTACATCGCTGTGGCCTCTGAACTTGCTCTCTCTAGTTGCAATCAAGTATGGCTTTTAAACTGGTGGCAACGGGCACCACAAATATTCCTAGACTTAGTCAAGCTGAATACAGATAAAAAAAGAAATTAAAACCAGAAACTATTGCATGTACTTACCCAACCACACTCACCTCCTGGGCACATGCATAGCCTCTAATGTACAGAGCAACATCTAACAATGTCACTACAAACAGCTGGACCAGTGCCTTGCCATACACATGACCTACAGCATCTTGCTTCCTATTTGCTACTGTCTATTTTATGAGTGCTGATCACACATTCCTGAACAGGGCTTGATCAAATTACTCCAGGATATGGCATTGGTTGTTTGATATTCTTCATTTTAATGGCCTTCAGCAGCATTCAAGCTGTAAAGCACTGCGTATCAGGAGCCCAGGTTGAATTACCAGCATCAGAAACCTGCCATACTTGTTCTCCAACTTTATGCATGAATGAGTGCAGTCAGGTCAAAGCCTTATCTGTTGCGATTCAGTATGTGTCTCACTACATGACGTGGAGAGGAATGTAAAGTACATTGTGGCCCTCACTTCACTCAGGTTCATAAAACATGCCAGTTCATAGAAGAAGATATTAGAAATTTGGAAAATAAATAAAGCGGCTAAATCCTTCTGATGCATGCTTTAGGGGAACTGTAACATAAACACAGAATATTGCACAGTAAGGAGTGAAAGCACAACTAAAAGATTCATAACCTGCAATAGTAATTTAATAATCAAGCCTTTATAAAACAACACCTAACATGAGCTGATACTGGGAGCTGACACTACATCCCCAATCAGCGCTAAATAATGCATCCATAAAAATTGCCTCTCACTTGATTATGTTAATGTAGTTGATACTAGATGCAAATCAAAGATTATTGAAGTCAATGACTGTTCTTCATTAATGACAATGGAATTTGGATCACACTCATCAAGTTAAAATACAAGAGAGGAGGCAGAACAGTAGTAGAGGCATAAGTAGAAGTCAGCAGTATGCAAGGAAATACTGCTTTTAGTTTAACTATTTATGTTTCTTTTCCTCCTTCTTGCAGGAACAATGCTGCTTTTTGAAATCAGAGTGCCGACAAGAAGCATCACCATTGTTTTTTTCGTCTTTATAGATCAAGTAGCAGAAAAGCCTCTTATGAATAAATATTTGCAGTAGCAGGTGTCCTTTCACCACTGAAATGAAGCTGGGACATCATTCTTATGTGAGATGTGAGAAACATTTAAGAAACACTGCAAACAGAGGGGCAAATTGTCATTCGCCTGGATCGGTGCTGCAAGGGTGAGGGCAACGCCATCTGCTACCTCTAGCTGGAGTTGAACTCAAGGCACTTACCCGTGCACACATGTTTTATGAAAAGATCATGACACTTGGGTACTAACATAAGTAACGCAAGGGTTTGTGTGGAATGAAAAAGCACACAAAATAGCTACTGTTTCAAAAATGCATTTTTGCTACTGTCCTCAGTAGTTGGTGACTCAGTATTAACAGAGTTCACCAGCTTGGACAGACTGACAACAACAATTTTCAGCTTAGCTAAAGACTAAACCAGACCAGAACAAACCCCTTTCTTTTGAAAATACTTGATTGCTAGATGCCTTATTTTCATGTTACCTAAGTTTTGTGTACTGAGATTGTTGATGATACACACTGTGCTGTATGATGCAGACAATGTACACAGAAGATTGCCACTCCAGAGGGAGAAGAAAAAAACTAAAGGCAGCTCTGCTACCTCTGGAGGAGTGATACCAGCAACCTCTGTGAAGAGGGGGCTTGTGCTTACATGTCTTCTTATACAGTACATCAATTTACAATTTGCCATACTAGAAGGCAGGACAGAAAGCCAGAGATTCTCTTTGTTCAGTCAGGCTTACCCACACTTGAATATGATGCATCTTTTGGAAACATGGCAGTAAAGGTTAGCAATGGTTTTAAAATAAGTTACTATTTCATTTAGCAAAAGAGATAGAAAGAGATAGGAAACAGTCATCTTACTCTGAACTTCCCAGTGGCTCTGTGAGTTGCATTCATGTTGCTGGCTTTCTACATAAATTTCTTGCCCAGAATTAGGAGGCTGCTACCAATGGTCAGAATTACTGTCCTTAACCTAGAAGCTAAAGTAGCTTTCAGTCAGCAGATTTCGACTGGAAACAAAAAGGAGTTGATTTGATTTGTTTAAAGTCTTTTGGTAAACAATGCTATTCCTCTCTCCCATTTAGACTTGCAAACAGAGATTTTCAAGCATCTTTTTCTCATGCAGTATCACTTTCTCTCTGACCAGAGCAGACATGGCAGCATGAGAAAAACATTTATAGCCCAGCTGGGTTGCAGCAAAGAATGATATGATTACCTGTCAAAAATAACCCAGAATTATGTAAAGTATATAAATAATCAGCAAGATATTTATCAAACTCCTTGACAGTACTGTATGAAGGGTAAGTCAGGGTTTGAGAATTGATAGGAAAAAAAATGTCCAAGGCTGCAAGTTATTATAGTCCTGACCTGGCTCTTAGCAAAGGAAGTGATTGTATTCCCATCCCTGCCCTAGCATCTGGCTTTAAGAGAACAATTTTTAGCAATATTGTCTGTCAGTCTCATTCCTAATTATCTATATATAATATCTATAGATGTTATGATAACTAAAAATTACAACCCCCCCAAACCAATACTTTCATTTACTTAATGTAACTTTTATAAATTCAAGTTTTCTCAAAGGTATGTAACCATTACTTTCCTTTTAAGCTTCAGCTCTTGGAATCATGTTATTTACAGTAAGCTCAGTTCTCATGAAGAATATCGTGGCATTTTAAGTATTCAGAGTCACACAGAAGGGACATAAAGTCTGATGCCTAAAGGATATAAATGTAGTAATTTAAATAATACTCTTTTTTAATATTTATTTTTTTAAATTTTCACATTTCAATATTAGCAATAGGGAAATGAAAATCTCTTCGCACCAATGGAATCCATAAGCATTTTTTTTTATATCCACAGTTCTCTATCACAACACACAATGGATTCTATTGCCACATCTATTTCTGAAGTGCATATCATAAACAACCCCAAATTTCCTCTTTTCCAATGTGCTTGGTTCCACTGATTTCAGAAAGGTAGTATGGTATAGAAGGAAAGAACACAATGAAGTAACTTTTCTGTGCTACAAACAGAGTAATGATCTTGTAGTGGTTAATATCTAAGTACTATGCAAATGCTACCAACATCACACTAGTGATTTTTTTTTTATATGAAGTGCCTGCAAAACCAAATAAATTTGTAGCTTCAAATCTAGGCCTCCAAAAAAGCCAAAGGCTCAATTTCATTTCAATGAACACATACTAGGTAATTCAAAAGAAAAATTTGAAGGGATAAATTCTTTAAGCTATATCATTGTCTTTATTAGAAGTATTTAATTTTTGGAAAAAAATTGCAAGTGAAATTATGATTATTAAGGCAGAACAAAATACCAGCTCTTTATGTCATGTTACAGTTGTGATCTTGTATATAAGCAACTCATGCCTTCTCCTCCTCTTTAGCTTAAGTTTTCCTATGGTTTTCTTCTTTTTTTGTTTTATTTCACAGGGGTTTTGAGGGAGGGGGAAGTCTGTTTAGCATAGACTTTTTCAGAAGACAGGGTATTCCTTCAGGATACATTTACTTCTTTTAAAATATAAAAGTACGTGATGACGCTGATTCATCCCCTGTTACTGATGCTGCAGGAGCCCCCTCAAAGTCCCTGATCCCTCTCTACAGCTCAGGCTGCCACACCTCCCCCAGCATCTCCAGACTTCTGTGGGCTGCAACAAGGGCCATGCTGACCCAAGCAAGATCAAGAACTGAGTCCCAGCATATTGGCTGCGGAGGGGTGACCCACAATTAGCAGTGAACACCCTGCAACCCAAACACAGCCCAAAAGCACTACGATTTGAATGCAAGGGACAGTTGGGACAGTTGGGACAGCTGGTAAGTGCTCTTTGGTATTTTTTTTTTCTTGTTTGGCTATTTTTTTGTTTTCTTTTATTTTCCTTGGATTTGGGTCTTTTTTATCCTTTTATGGTATTTTTTCGCATTCAAGTGACGAAGTGCCCAACAAGCTTGTCATGGGTTTAGCAGCAGCAGTCATTTTTCTTTAAGCAGTAACTGGTGTAGCACTGTGTTTTGGATTTTTTTTAGCTTGGGAGCAGTGCTGATAACACCAGTGTTTATAGTTATGGCTTAGAATGTTCAGACTGGCCAAGGACT
>JASSUY010024270.1:0-25886 GCA_032466535.1 Forpus xanthops | reverse complement strand
GTTAGGGTTGGAAAGGATCTTAAGCTCATCCAGTTCCAACTCTGCCATGGGCAGGGACACCTCCCACTAAACCATGGCACCCAAGGCTATGTCCAACCCGGCCTTGAACACCGTCAGCAATGGAACATTCACAACTTCCCTAGGCAACCCATTGCAGTGCATCAGCACCCGCACAGTAAAGAATCTGTCTCCACAGCCCTTCTCACAGCAGCAGAACAAGCAGATGACACTGACACGCTGCAGGGCACTTACTTTTTCCTTGTTATCCATGGTGATGGCAATCTGCATCCTCCTGCCCCGCCGGAAAGCCACCAAATGGTCTGTGTCCTCTTCACTGGGGTCTGGCACTCTGCCGGTGCCTGGGAAGCACTCGGAGCGCTTCTCACTGACAATCCTCTTGCCCTGGGAAGGACAGGATGAGTTAAGGACAATCCCATCAGCCCTGACCATGCAGTGCCCTTCCCCGGAGAGAAGCCAGCCCCAGCCATGCAGAACACAGCCAGGAGCCAGCTTTCTAGCTGCCACCCTGCTTTAAGGGATATGTAGTTTTACACTGACATGTTTAGCTGAGCACAACCAAGCAGGGTGGGATTTATTCTGCTCAGGTGCTTTGGAGCACGAACACTTGTGGTTTGATTTTAGACAGGAAAACCATCTTGTAGTGGTGTCTTTGAAACAAATGGGAAGTTGTCCTCTCACCAAAGAACAGGGCCCAATACAGTGTGTGGCTACACTGGAGCAGAAGCCTTGAGGGTGAAAGAGAAAGGGAATGCTGGTGCTCTCTCCATCCTTGCCCACAAAGCAGTTAATACCCTGAAGTGTACTAACGCTTGTTAATTTATCACCTTCATAGCTATGATTTATTCAGCAGTGGAATAGTGCAGAAAAGTGATCTATAAACTCCTTGGACAAGGGCAGTTTCTCCCTTTCCTGTATTATTTCCAGCTGTCTGTATCAGTTCAGGGCTTCACTGCATGGATTTACATCTGGTTCTTATTGTGGTAATGATGTCTGGAGCTGACTGAACTCCTGGCAGCGCCCCGAGTCGTCACTTCCACAACATGAGCCCATCTTTCACAGAGAACTACATACTTCTCCTCATGTCAAAGGATCATCTTTCAGCTCCATCATGTGCCTTTTTGTTGTTGCCTTACAAGGAAATGAGCAACTTCATAAATCATCTTTATCACTGATCTTTTCCTCTCCATCTGTATGATTCCTCTGCTCCACTTTACCAGGGATGCTTACTCTCTAAAGGATGGGATCTTTTCCTCTTTTATTCCTTAGACTTCCACACATCTGGAGCCTTGATTTCAAAGGAGCTCGAGAGCCCCAGACAGACTTCAGTGGACCTTGGGAACTCTTTGCTGCTGCAAGCTTGCTTTCAAAACCAAAGAGCACTCACTGACCTCTGGTTTGCGCGGAAGCCTGGCAAGCACCAGTGAATTGCCATGATGGAGGACACCAAGATGTCTTGCATTAGCTCCATCTTCACTTGGCAAGGCCAGAAGTGCAGATGTGAGTGAGGAGGGAGCCTGGCTGCAGACAACCCCCATCAGCGAGGGCTTTTTTATGGCTTGTCCAGTCATCGAGCTTCCTGACACGTGATAAATGGTTCAGGAGGTGCTGGAGCACTTCCGGCAGCAGACCTTCAGTCTCTTCTTTATTCCCTCACACCTGGGCCACTCTGCAGTCTCAGCAGAGCCAGGCCTTGAGTTGGTCTGGTGCATGTGAGAGGAGGATGCTCTCCTGTGCTGGCTCTGCCTGCCCGCTCTGGGTGGACATGGTGGGAACCCTTCCCACATCCCCTGAGCACACACAGCTCTGGGTTTAGGTTTCAGCTGTAGCTCCTGACAAGTTCGGCCGCCCTCAGTAGGAGCCTTGCTATTTCTGCTTTGCTTGAAGTAAGTGAAGCCATGTGTGTTCAAAGCAAGGATCTGCTGCCAATCTGTTCCATCCATTCGAGTACTTTCTGTGTTGTTCTCTATGTATCAATGCAGCCTCCTACTCTGCCTGCTGCTGAGGACCAACATCTCTGTGCCATCCCTAGAGATGTCAGGATCTTTTTTCTGAGAGAGCAAAATCTGATAGTCAAGAGAATAGGCAACCATTGAAATAGAGAATGGTTTGGGTTGGAAAGGACCTTAAGACCGCAGTCAGGGACACCTTCCATAGAGCAGCTTGCTCCAAGCCCCATCCAACCTGGCCTTGAGCACTGCAGCGATGAGACAGCTTCTCTGGGCACCCTGTGCCAGCACCTCAGCACCCTCCCAGGGAAGAGCTTCTGCCTTATCTCCAACCTGAACTTTCCCTGCTCCAGTTTGAACCCATCACCCCTTGTCTATGCAGTACAAGTGTCTTGGCACCTACCAGAGCCACACATTTTGGTGTACTTTTACCTGCAGTCAGGATCTATGTCCTGGAAAAGCGCCCAATGAGCTGTGTCATTTTGAAGATTTTGCCTATGTATCTGTTTAAAGAAGGATACGGTTTTATCAGAGTGGGCAAAACCAGAAAACTCAAACCAGAATCAAAACTGCTCTGAGATCTGAGCTTTACTCTCCCTCCATGAACAGGGCATTCAACACTGTCCTTAGGTACACATCCCATTGCAGCCACAACATTACAAGGGGTTGTGCTACCGTAGCTTAGTAGTGACTGCCTGATTACTAACCTCAGACCTGAAGATGTGATGGTCAAAGGCAGCTTTGGCAGCAGTGACCAGAAGACAGTGGATTTTAGGAGCCTGAGAGCAGGAATTCAGGCAAGCAGCAGCCTAGAGACTGTGGCCTTCAGCAGGGCAGATGTTGAGCTGCAGGAAGCTGACTGCAAGGGGAAGGGAGCCCAGGAGACCCAATTGACACTCATGGACAGGGCACAGAAATGTAAGGACTTCCTGCTGTACAAGAACATGAGCAGGTGAGGAACCAGGCCAGCTCGGCTGAGCAGGCTGCTCCTGCTTGAACTTCAGTGCAAAAAGAGAGCTTGTGGGAGATGGGAAGGGTCAGGCTTCAAGGAAGATCATAGTAACAGGACCTGAGCAAGCAGGGATGAAGCTGGGAAAGCCAAAGCTCACCTGGAGTTGGAACAAGTGGGAGATGTAAAGGTCAGCAAGGACTTGTGTAGACACATCAGCAGCAAAGCAAGCTGTTGGTCTGCTGCTGAATGGGGTGGGCAACTTAGTGGGACCAGGGCATGGAAAAGACTAGTCTATGGGCCTCCAAAGAGAGCATTATGGGCCTCCTTTGCGTCAGCCTTCTGCTGGCAAGGTTTGCTCTGAACCTCCCAAGTCCCCAGCTTAGTGGCAGTCAGAGAAGTGCTTCTCTCAGCATGCTGGAAGATTCAGTTATGAACCATTTAAATCAAGAAGATGGGATTACCTGGGCTGCATCCATGTGCATGGTGCAGATGTGTGCAGGTAATGAGTTCAATGTGCAGGTATGAATTTAGTGGGTTTGCCTGTTTTCTGCAGCTCCGGCTGTTATCTGAGTGGAACCAGGTAGTGCAGACCAGGATTAGGGATCTGTCAGCCCTGAAGCTCACAAGCACTTTGGTCTTGGCTTTTAAGAAACACCTGCTCCAGAGTGACTGAATCACATCATGTCCAAAGGTGACCTATTTCCATTGCCACAACTATTAGCAAAGCCAGGATGGTTTAAAACATAAAGAATGCCTCAAATCCTATTTATGGCCTGTGATTCATCTGGTTGCTTCCTAAATTTCACTCAAATGGGAGACTGGAATTCGAATGCGCAGCACAGGATTCCTGCTTGCAGTCAAAGAAACCAATGTGGTTTCTCTTTATGTCAAGGCAAATCAGAGTTAATGGATGTGGGTGGAAGAAAAATTGACCTTTGGAGTAGACCGTCCTGGTCTTGTATTTCAGACCACAGATTTGAAGCTGCAAATCTCTCCTGCCATCCCCTCTGGGTTCATGGGACAACATCTGTAGCCACAGGAGTATCCTCTGCTCTCATTCCTGTTGGCAGTGATACTGAGATGATGCAGTAGCTCACAAACACAGTATTAACACAGTCACTTGAGGCAGTTGCTGTGTATCAGCACTAATGGGCCACAGTGGTGCTTCTCCAGTGATAACAAAGGGAGTTTTATTTAACTCTTCCTTTAAAGATTATGTAAATGGAACCCTCTTATAGAGCAGCTTGAGAAGTTACACCACTGAATCATGTGTCTTGCAGATGTATAAACAAACACTTCTCATCCCAAAGAAAAGGCAGTGAACACTGAAGCCTTGCCAGCTCCATGCAAACCTGAGCCTTCCCATTCAGCTGTCTCCCCCTGCTAGAAAGGATGAAGCATTGTCCATGCCTCATAATTCCCCTTTATAAAGAAAAACAAAACTCTGTCCTGTGGTGCCGAGGTGCTGGCACAGGGTGCCCAGAGAAGCTGTGGCTGCCCCATCCCTGCAGTGCTCAAGGGTTAGGGTTGGATGCAGGGCTTGGAGCACCCTGCTCCAGTAGAAGGTGTCCCTGCAATGGCAGGGGTTGGAGCTGGAGGAGCTTTAGCATCCCTTCCAACACAAACCAGGCTGGGATTCTATGATTATGCAAGCAAGATATGGAAGAGAAGTGCTTACCAGTTTTTTGAGCCCCCCTACACGTCCTGGGGCTGTGATCCAAAGCTATCAGTGGAGTCACAACAGGGACAAGTACAGCCTCCCTAGTTTGGAGTCGGTGTACATAAGCCTGCACGTCTCTGCTTTCTCTCCCGCAGCCTCTCCTCTCCTGAAGCTCTGTTTCTCTCTCATGTCCTTTGGGAAGAAGGGCTCTGAACAAAGCAACCTGGAAAGCAGTCTCCCACCAAAGGATCCCACTTTTCTCCAGCCTCTGCCTCCCTCCAGCCCAGGAGGCTGCCACTGAAGAACTCCACAGCTCATGGATGCTGCTGCTGTTGCCAAGGACGGTGTTCTCCCACCATCGGAGCAAAGCTTTTGGGAGGCACAGGAATGCCTTGAGTCCTGTATGACTGGGATATATCTGAGGAAGAGCTGAGATCACTGACACCCTCTGAAGGCAGCTGGCCATGTTCCACCTTGCAGAGCAGGCTCCTAACTGTGCGCTGTCCTGTCTCCCTGCTCTGAAGCATGATTCAGAGGCTGGTTCCAGCTTTGAAACCACTGAATTGCCTGAGCCTGATTGATACTTTGGTGCTGAAGTTATTATTCCCAGGAAATTCTTTGCTCCAGGGATAATCCTGAGCTTCCTCAAGCATTCAAGGCAATACATCCTCCTTCCTTTAAGCCCTGAGCAGGCACGTACAGTAATCCTAGGTTAGGTAATGAACTGGAGAACTGGGCTTGCTCTGCCCTAAGCAGAGGACACAATGTAGGTGATACAATACAGCTGTTTAATTAAGAAAATAAGCCCAGTGATAGCTTTGCAAGGGAATAGCAAGCTCTTAATCCATAGCTTGTACATCAAACACCAATTCTAGCTGATCCCTAGAGCTCTGCAGTGTTCAGGAGGTGATGGCCTCTCCTCTTCCTCAAGAACACGGTCACAAATGTCCCTTGCCAGGGGGGTTGTGTCTGAAGTTGGCTTCACCACTTACAACCTGACAAAGTCCTTCCTGAGGAGGGACATGGGTCCTGAGTGCAACTGCAAAGCCTCTACCTGCAAATCGAAGTGCCCAAACATACAGGACCCTGTGCCCAAATGCCATGAGCAAGAAGGAAGCCTCAAAGTAAAACACTGGGTTTATGGGGTGGTGGCACCTTCCTTGGGCCATTAAAAGTCACATTGGGAAGGCTGGCAGTTGGCAATGCCATTAAACCCTGCAGTTTACTGAACAGATGGCAGGGAAGGCTCAGAGGCTGATACAGGAAATCAGAGGTGTGAGAGAGGGACCTATAGGGCTGGGGGACCACCAGCTTTTCTATGTCATACCCTCTCTGCCTTGCTGCCACAGTACTAAGACGTATCCCCTGAAGGCACAGTCTGCACAGTGTGACAACGTGTGTCTTCCTTCCTTTCTTATTGTAACAGTAGCACTGATTTCCTAGACTGCTTGTCCCGCATTGGCAAATCCTAGTCCTCGGTTCCCAGCTCCTGAAGCAAGGGATGTCAGATGAGGAAAGCTCCCATGCAGAGCCAACAGGAGCAGAGAACAGGGCCCAAATGGCCACACGTCCCGGCAGAGCCACCCTGTCCCCTCCACAGGGCCTGTCCCAGCTCAATCACTGCCTGCGTGAGGACTGAGACTGGCACAAGCTCTGCACCTACAGGCAGATAAAGCTACACTGCTGCCTTGCAGCACCTCACTAGGGAACTACATTGAGAAGTGCCCATCTTACGTGTGAGGCATGCTCCAGGCTGCAAAGGTACTGTCAGAAATACCCGTCTGAGGAACAAAGGAAAGCTTCTGTCCGGTTTTATGCAGTTTTCCACCTGCATTTCCTTTGGGGCATCTCATTTACAAAGATTTGTGATGTTTAGGATTGAATACAAATGGTTTCCAGCCCAACCCAGCAATTCTGCTGCTTAAGCCTTGCCACGGTCATAGGAAGGATGGTGATGTCATTAGAAGGGGATGTTCTTGCTACTGGTAATCTCTCTGGAACAGAGGAAATGAGAGGCTTCAATCACCCCTGAATCACCAAGCAAGTGTCCCCAAGGACACATGATGAAGCTCACTGGGAAGCTGGAGCAAGTAACCTACCCAGTGGTGCCTTAACAGGGCAGCAGCAACAAATAAGCTTGTGCTCCACGTGATACTCAATATAATATTGTCCAAAATCCCACTCATTTTCCCCTCTCACCCATTACAGCCCCACGCTGCTCCTACTCATTCATTTTGAGAACTATATTTAAAGGGTCTGGATTGATGCCAAAGGAACATTCACCAACAAATCAGTTTTCCTCTGTCATCAAGTCAGGCTGCTGGGTTGTGCTTTACACCAACACCCCCAGAGACCCTGGGAGGCTCCTAAGGCCTGTGAAAGGTTCCTAATGCAAAGCATGTCATATATCCCATATAACAGGGAACTTATGGGGAGTTTCCACAGAGGTCTGCGTTGCCAGCATTACAATCTCAGAAGTCTCTGAAGTGGCCATGCTGACAAACACTGGCACAGAATTTAAGGCAGCACAGTGCTTTGTGCTAACACAAATCCCCATCTAGGCCTTTGAGCTCAAAATGATGGAAGCAGCTCCAGGGGACACAGCCTGTCTGCAAGAGCCACTCACTCCGCACATGTAATTGCTTCAGAGAGAAGCCCACGCAGAGCTACAAAGCCATGAGAGACCTTGGAGGATTTCACTGGCAGAGCTCAGTCTCTAATGATGATGGAGATATTTCTGTGTACCCTCTGCTCTGGGAAAAGCAGAATGTTTCCCTTTAGCATCAAGAGGGGGTTTGGCTGCACTGGAGTGAGATGTCATTAGAAGGGGATGTTCTTGCTACTGGTAATCTCTCTGGAACAGAGGAAATGAGAGGCTTCAGTCCCTTTCTCCTCACAAACCATTCTGAAAGGTGCATTATTTCCTGAATGATTCAATTCCTTCAAGGTAACACATAATGACTTTATAATGGCACAATCATTGCAGCCTGTTTGTTCGTAGAAAGAAAAGGTAACAGCAATGGAGACATGTTTCCAAGCTGCTTCAGAGGGAGAAATCGTTCCCGGCCTCCTGTTTACAGCCAAGGCTCCAGCGCTCCTGCCCCAGGCAGCAGGAAGGGTGGGGTTTGCTTCAGCACCCTGGGGAATGTCTTTGGCTTGGCCTTCAGTTCAAACCCGGCCTCACTTTGTGCACTGAGCACATTGCTGTGCCTCAAAGGGGACCCACAGGAGCACCATTTGCTGCCACCGCTTCCTTTTCCCAGTGCTACTGTGACAGGGGCTGGTCTCATCCACTCCAATGTCCTAGCAAGGCTTCCCTGAGTCCCACAGAGCTGCACCTGCACATGCAGGTACCACATTTCCCAAAGAAGGTGGCACTTCTGGTCCTTGCTCCTATTCATCCCTGTGGTTAAACTCACTGTGTGCAGGGAGAACAGGATCAGGGCCCTGAGATACACCCCGAGTGAAGAAAACCAGAGTGTGAAGCTCATCCAGGCTCATCCTTCCTGGGACGTGCTGCCAATACCAACTGCCAAAGGTTCATCAAACCCTTCTTGGCAAGGAAGTCCTGACATGCCAAAGCCGCCAATGGATCATTAATTCTACAGGCACAGATTCCCCAGGGAACAGGGTAGTGGCCAGGATGGTCTGGGATTTAAGAAATGAAGCAGTATTTTCAATTCCCTTTGCCTTTTCATATAGTTTTTAATGAAGTCTGCAGGACTGGGCTGCATTCTCTGCCCATCACATTGGAAGCTGCCACAGATACTCCTGTCACTGGTTTTCCTCCTGCATTAGGACTCTCTGGAATACAGTAACTGGGAGAAATGATGCTGCTTTTACCACTGCTTCCCTGGGAATAGTAATGCAGCTAAATCCCACTTCCTTCCATCCCCTTAACAGGCACAACAACCTACTGGTGGCCCACGAGGGCAATGAGTGGCTGATCTCTCTGAAAGGGAACTGGCCACAGGTGGCTGGATGGAGCCACTGAGGAGGGTGAGCAAGGCCTGGAGGCTGACTCCTAAATCACATATAGGGAGGGAAGTGTGTGGCAACTCGAGGTGGAGACTGAGGCTGTGCTGAAGAACTGAGAAATGAGAGAAAGGGTTTATCCCCTTTGGAGATGTGGCACCAGGGGACATGCTGAGCAGCAGAGTGAGAGGCAGAACAAAAGGTGCTTTGTAAGTCAAGAGGCTGGAGTGTAAGAGGAATCCTGTTCTCTGCTCACCTTGGCTTTGTTGTCCATGGTGACAGCCAGCTGCATCCTCTTCCCCATCCTGAACGTGAACGTATGATCTGCTTCCTCCTCCTCCTCATCTTCCTCACTGCCGATGCTGAACACAGGGCTCGTAGTACAGGGGCTCACCCATTTCTCACTCACTACCCTTTTATCCTGGAAAGCGGAATCATTTCCATGAGGAAATCCAGGCCCTTGACTCAGTGATGGGATTCCCTTCCCCAAACACACCTGCACACATGTGGGGAGCCCAGCTACAGCCAAGGCAGCCTTGCCCCGAGGAAGCTTCCCGCGCCTGGCGCGGTGCCGTGACATTCCTTAGGGAACAAGGGGCTCCTTGTCTGCTAAGCACCAAACCCCACAGTTACAGTGGGTCTGCAAAATCCTTTGCACTTACAAATGTGACATTTCAGACGAAAATGCCACAGTTATAGGAAACAAATGGCATCCTCATCCCTTTCTACAGCTGAGTTAGATTGGGAATGCCCAAGTCCTGATGGAGACGGCCTTGGAAGCCAAGGGGGACGGCTCCTGAGGGTGGTGCTCACCATTGAGAGGGCTGGGCTATCTTGTCCATAGTGTTCAGTCTGGGTAATTGCATCTTTCAGGTCCTGTATGAGAGAAAAATGTGTGCAACAGTGCACCTCTGGAGAGAGGCAGGGGCTGGGCATGGCTGAGCCACAAGCACTGTGCTCGCCTGGATCCAGGAGCCAGGAATGCTGCGTGGAAGGAGGGTGGGCTGCCTCAGTGAGCTCCGCTCCAGCACTGGCAAAGGAGGTTAAAGCAGGAGTGTTGGGTGGCTTACTGGTTCACCAAGCCCCACACTGCCAGGAGGGGTGGACTGGGCTGGTCAGACACAGGTTGGGCCCAGTTGGGAAGGAAGCCTTTTCCCCACTTGTGGGAAGCCCCAAAGCAACCAAGGGCTGCTTGCTTTGCTCACCCATAAAGCCTGAGGAGACCATGACCTTGTCCAGCCTACAAGCATTCCTAGAGGCATTCCTGATGCCTCCAGTGACACACATACACCTCATATGCTCTGCCTATGGATCTGCAGTGATGCTGACACCAGGGACCCAGCCAGAGCCTGTTCACACACTGGTTCATTCACCTGTGAATTCCATGTGCTTGGCTGCAGGTGCCTGGGCATGGCTTGTGTGCATCAGCTAAAACCACCCTGAGCACACACTGCAAAGGTTTCCCATCCTTCTGCAAGGGTCTAGGAGCTATGTCCTGTGCCTGACTGAGCTTTGTGGTGGCTCCTTCAGAAATGCTGCTGGACTGAGAGCTGGCCCGTGGTGACAGAGACAGCACTTACATTGTGAGCTTTGGTGATGGTAATTGTGAGTCCATCCTGCTTGGGTCTCCTGGAGGTAACAGCCATTCCCTCCTGCTCAGCTCGCTTTTTGTCCTCTTCTATTTCCTGAAACACACATACATCCTTATCATCAGCCTGTACCTGCATGTCTACAGCTGGTGTCCCTTTTCGTGCTCAGGATTTCTCCTAAAAGGCTCTACATCTCCACCTCTAAAAGGGACTGGATCAACCTGTGTCCCATTTGTATGCCCTTGGAAGGGGCCACAGATAGCTGTGACCTGCTTTACCTGCCCCTGTAGCACACGTAAACCTCTTGTTGACTCAGAGTACTCACTGTGGTCTCAGCACAGCACACAGGGGTCCCCTCCTGACAAGCAGGGAAGATGATCAGTGTGCTATTCGGGACAGATTGGGAACAGGATCTGTGGGAGGCTCACCAGGCCTGCAGAAAGGGAGGGTGTGCACAGAAGCCATGGTCCCTGGGCCAGCGTGGGGCCAGAGGGAAGCCATGGGCCATCTGTGGCCATGGGAAGGTGGTGGAGATCAGGCCATCTACACAGCAGCCTCTTCTAAAGCCAAGTGCTGGTGGGAGGGAGGCAGCATTTCATACAGGAGTGAGAGTTTCTCCCCCCAGCTGCTTGTGACATTCAGCCAGAGCTTTCCACTATGCGCCAGGTTTCGCTGCCGTCAGGAAAGGTCCAAGGGTATCAAGGGGAATGCCTCCTAAGCAAGACCCAGCACCGCTCAGTCTCAGCTCTGGCTCCAACACACAAAGTGTGCTCAGGGGGTTTGGGTTCTTTGCTAAACTCCAGGCTGCCCACCCAGCCAGCAACTGCTAAAGAGCCCCTCAAGCCAAGTGGCCTTGGGCACAGGCAGGAGAACATCGTAGACAAAGCTAAAGGGAATCCTTCTGCCAGGATCATCCTCAGGTTATCCTACTCTGTACCTACATATGCAGACATGAAACAAATCCAGAGAGAGCTCTGGGTCAGCACAGTGTCACCCAAACCAGCTGATACAAGCCAGGCTGGATAGGCTCTGGGTAGACTCTCTTGGCCAAGGGTTGGGGATCAGGCAGGATCAGAAACCAAGGGGTGTAGCTGGAGTACTTCCTCCTAATCCAGGGTAAAGGTGCAGCAACCAGCAGGCTGCTAAAGCCTTGATTTGCCTTCATCTTCCCTCTTCTTCATGGAATCTCTTTTGGAGACCTCTGTGCTCCACAGAAATGGGCAGGGAAGAGCTTCAACCCATACTACTGCCCTGGCAGGGAAGATAAACCCATCAAATGTATTGGGGACGCAATCTCCAATGCATCCAAGAGGATAAACATGAGACACTGGAAAGGATAGATGTGGAAAAGTCAGGGGAATAGGAGCTGGGAAGTGTGGTGCAGACAGAGGAAGACGGGAGAGTGAGAGGAGGTGCCACAGCAGCAAGGCACGACTTGGTGGGCCTGCTTTCCAATGCAATTCCAGAGCTGGGGCTAACAGAACTCTGCCCACCTGCTCCAAGTGCCTCCCCATGTAAAATGCCACCTGCTTAACAGTCACCCCAACACTGCTCACCATTTCCTTCACTCTGTGAGCTGGGGACTCCAAAAGGGAGCTGGGGGAGGCCAGAGCCTGCAGACTCACCTGGTACCTTCGTATGAGCGCTTCGTTCTTCTTCCGCAGGGCCAAGATCTTCTTGTCGAGCTCAACATCTTTCTGCTCTTTCTTCCTGAGCACTGCATCCTCCACAGCTGCATCCTGCAATGGGAGCAGGAGAGCTCTTCTCAGCCATCCCAGCAAAGGCATGAGACCTGCTCCTGCTCTTTGTACAGGATGGGCAGAGAAAGAGCCTTTCCCCATCATTTCTCCCCTTGGTACCTCATTAGAAACAATATGTATGTTGCAAATAAGACCTTTTCCTGACAGAACTGACCTCTTCTTTAGCTCAGCACTGAGGTACTTAGAGCAAGGAGCTGAGGTCCCTCTTTGATGACTGTCAGTAGGCTCCAGAGTGAACACACTGCTTGGCTGCATGCAGTAACACCACCTCTCCCTGCTGCTGGTTCAGGTGCTCTCGGGCACATCAGTATCACATTTACATTCAGCCAGCACCTTGCTCACCACAGGGAATAACAAATTGGAGCTTTTCAATTCCGATGACAGCAGCGTCTAGGGACAATTAATGCTGATGAGGATGGACTCACTGCAGCAGCTGATCCACACCGTCCAGACTGCTTGGTGCTCGCCTGAGGAGCAAGAGGCGAGGCTGAGCTCTCCAAGGCACTACAGGTTTATTTTTAACCAGTGGGTTTGTGCTGGCCTTATCAGCATGGCATCTGCATGAGGCAGAGAGCTCATGTTCCCTCTCCTTCCCTACACAGAGAGCTGGGTAAGATGAAATGAGACTGAGGAGGGGAGGGAAGGAGCCCCAAATCTGAGCAGGCTGTTTTGGTAGCATCTCAACTGTGACCACCAACAGGTTAAACCCATCTGGGTGCTGAGCAGTGCGTCTGCAGGAGCACTGCAGCAAATCCAGCTGCTGTGCACAATGCATACTGTGCACAGAGCCAGGGAAGTCTGGAGGAAGCAAGATGCAAATGCAATGAAAGCATCACCCATCTGCTACAACTGGATGCTGCCCCTGCAGGTTGTCTCCCTGTGAAGTGGAAACAGTCAGCGTGTGGTGGAGAGGCATACTGGTGGTCTCAAGAGGTGGGGAAGATGTTCATGTGTCCTAACCTCCTATGGGGTCAGCACTGCCTCTCCTGTGGCACTGCACATCCCAGCCCCATCCTCACCCTGGAGCTCTCGAGGTCCCTTGGGCTGATATCAGTCCATGCTCCAGGACACTTCACCCCAGCCACAACCCATGGGCAGGGAGAGGGACCTGCCCCGGGGCAAGCTGTGCTGGCCATGCATTAGCAAGGCATGTTTTCTGCCCATCCCTGTTGGCTTCCCATCAAATTGCTCATAAAACCACCAAGACCCTCAAGAGAATTGTTGGTTTCCCTGTTCCCACAGGAGCAAATCCCCACCACACCCCTGTGAGTGAGCGCTTCTGCTCCTGCTGTGCCCATCCCCAGGGATAAATCCCTGCAGCACTCTCCATCCATCTACTGAATCCAATGAATTCAATGCCAGGAAGAGCTTCTGCACAGGCAGGAGGGGATTTTCTTCATTAATCATGACATAGCACCTGTGATCTCCCTAGGGATGGATCTGCCAGCAGCCAGCAGTGGCACTTGGGGACATGGGATCTGGTCTGACATCCACCATGCACTGGATAAGCCAGGAGCCAGGGGCCAGCCTCAGGCAGTACTTAAGGGGCTCACAAAGCCCTTCTCCTGGGAAGGGAGGGTTTCTCCTGGAGACCTCAGTTACCTTTTGCTTAGCCCTAATTGGGTCACCAGAGGGAAAACTGGAGCAGCAGAGGTCCAGAGCATGGGATGGAGGGGCACTGACAAACCCAGCCCTTCTTAACCAGATCAGACATGCAGGGAGAAGCTCAAGGCTTGGAAGGCAAAGAGTGAAACCACAGAGGCTGTAGCCCAGGGGGAGGGAAAAGCTTTGACTATGCTCTATGTTCCCAGCTACCTTTGTGAGCTCTATCCACTGACGTACAGGGTTCCAGCCCCCTGAAGATGTATGTGTTCAGTGTGCCAATGCACCAAGCAAGGGAGCATTAAGGGCTTGGGAACCCATCCTTCAACTACTTGTGTGTCATGTAGCATTTTGCCAGGATGGGAACATCCTGTCCAAGGTTTCAGATGAGCTGCAGGAATTATCTCCTTAACATGGGGAAGTGCTCAGCTACCTGGGAGATGGACACCAAGGGACAATATGGTTATGTTTGATCAGCTGCCCTTCAGAAACTGATATCAGGTAATGTGTGGGAATTCACTGGGGGTGGCATCACTGCTCGTCCCAAAGCATCACAGGCTCCTGGGAACCAGGGCTGCAACCTGTCCCTTTGTGTGAATGGGATAGATCCCTTCAAAGGAAGGGATCCAGCTGCTGAACCATGGCACATCCCTGCAGTGTTGGATCTGCCTTTCATAGACCCCAGACTGGTTTGGTTTGGGTTGGAAGGGACCTTAAAGCTCCTCCAGCTCCAACCCCTGCCATGGACACGGACCCCTTCCACGGGAGCAGGATGCTCCAAGCCCCTGTGTCCAATCTGGCCTTGAGCACTGCAGGGATGGGGCAGGCTCATTTCCTGGGTTTTACATTGAAAACCCCCAAAGCTAAAGAACATCAGCTGTGTTCTGAGCTTCACCTGCACAAAATAAGGCCACAGATGGGGGAGAAGTCTGCCTAGGTCACGTTCTTTGGAGAAAAGGGCCTGGAGGCTGCAATGGGAGACCATCACAGAGGACGTCAGAAGTCAGAGGAACCAGTTTGCTAAAGCAGCCCTCAGATCCACACACTCATCTTCCCTCGCATCCCCAACAAGGGGTATTTAATCATAACCCTTGCAGAGAGCTGCTCTGCAGGACACAGGCATTGGTGTTCAGGTGGGACAGGAGGGACATTAAGACCATCACACATTCTCCTGCTGGACAATGGGATTTTGTCAAGGGCTGTGGGAGCAGGAAAAGCACTTTGGCATTGCCATCAATCAGTGGGGTACAGGAGAAGTGAGTGGGGGGTGCACGAGGGTGGACACACTTCCATGGCCTCTTTGCAGGGCTGATTAAAGCCGAATTCAGTGTTTACCTGAACAGAAGCTATTCAGTGAGCACTAAACTGGCAGGTTTGCTGTTTGCTCAGTGCCGGGGTGTTGCCTGCTCCAGGGTGGGATCAAAGTGGTGCACAGCCTCAAACACACCCCTTTCATCTTCAGATTCCTTTGAAGGAACACCGACAGAGCTGCGGGCTCCAGAGGGATTTAACAGCTCCTGCAGAGATTGCATTTGTGCTCTGCTCTTTGCAAAGGCAAACGATGGAGCAGATCTGTCCCACTGCTCCCAACACACAGGGCTGCACATTTGTCAGCGTTTTGTCTATGCTGTAACACAGTCCATGGAGGGGGGGGGTCCTTTCCATTTCCAGCTGGAAACCAGTCACTGAAGGGAAGTTTTGCTGCTATTCAGCACTTCTCCTCCCCTTTACTAATGAAGCCATTGAGGCATTTCTGTGTGCATGATCTGTTTCAGCGCTCACTGGGAGCTGTGGACGAGGGATGGTCCCTTCCCATGCACGCAGGGCCGTTCTGCCTGCAGCAGCACCAGGCAGCAGCTCCCAGCGGATCACCCATTGTATGGTTCAGCAGAGTCAGCGTTTGCTGAGCCTCTGCCACCGCTCCGAGGCAGCTGATAACACGGGCCGTGCTCTGTCCTCTGCTTCTGGAACCAACTCGCTACCCCAGCCCAGCCTGATGGTGATGCTCGGGGTGAAAAGTGGCCACAATGTACCCCCCGCCGCCCCCTCCCCAAGAGCAAAGCTCTTCCGGGGAGCCAAGGTCCCCGTATGTCCCAGTGACAGGAGGGTTATAAATGGCTTTGGCAGCACAAACGGACTATGGCTTTGAAAGCAGCCGAGCCTGATGCCTCCTGATTGCAAAGTGAAGGCCCAGAACGAGAGGTCTCTATTACAACTGTCACAAAAGGCGAATCAGAGAGGAGGCCTCGTGCTTCGATTACCTGACGGCATCTCGTCCTGCCATGCCCCTCTCACGGGTGGTGCATACACACAAACAGCGCAGCTCGGGGGGTTGGAGGACGCCTCGCTCCAGCCCGGATCTGTGTTTCCTCACCTACTTCTCCTATCTCCTGCTTCTTGGAGGCAGCAGGGTTGGGAAAGCGAGAAAGGCAGCAGGAGGAGGCAGGGAAGAGGAGAGAGGAGCGGGGCCGTCGCTAATGCTCCTCTGCGTAAGCAAATGTATCCGCTCTCTTTAAGACATATCCTCTGTCTTGACAGCTGCTGCCGCGAGCTCTGCCAGCACAGGCAGCATCCAGCTCCGCCGATACCGACCCCGGCCTCCCCCCGCCATGGACACACCAAGCTCAGCACCGCAGTTCCCCCCCAGCACCCGCGGGGCCGCCCGGCTGCGCTGCTCCCGGAGCTGACCGGCAGGCAGCCAGGAGGGAAACAACAAAGGCACAGGGACAGGGACAGGGCCCCCCCCGAAGGCAGACACAGAGCGGACCCCAGCGCCCCGCGCCCCTCCCGGGCCCCCAGAGGCAGCACTCACAGCTCGGTGCATGGTGGCCATCGGCGACGGAGCGCGGCGGATTCCGGCGCAGAGCTAGAAGGGGAGAGCCATCAGCCGGCCTTTCTCCGCACTGGTTGCACAGCACACAAGATCATGTTTTGATTACAAAAGCCTGTCTGGGCTGGCAGCCAAGAGCACTGCCTGCCTAATATACCAAGCACAGACAGGGTCTGGAGTGCTGTGTCCTCCTCTCCAACCTCGCTCTCTTTTTAAAAGAAACACTCCCCCTTTTCCTCCCCTCCCGGCTCCTTTTAACTTCCTGATGCCGCAAGCCCTGGTTCAAAGTGGGAAAAGCTGGGAGGACAATGAAAACCGGAGCAGGCAAACAGCTTGACTTCACTGAGTGGCCATTCATGGGCTCGGGGTATTTGTTACGCATGGCCTGTTGCCCGTCTGGCAGGGGATAGGGATAATATGTGGGGTCCTGAATGTCTCCTGGGTGTGAGGATGTGCATGAGCTGGGTTTGCCTTTTTCTGCTTAATTGCAGTATTCCTTGGGAATGACTTCCCTGCTTTCCAAATGTGCCTTTCCTCCTGGGAGGGAGCAGAAGCAGTGCTCCGGGTGGGCATTGCCAGCCTGCACTGTGAAGCATGTAGTCAAAGGAGAGGGTCCCCCTGTGAGTCCCCCCATCTGATTGCTGCCAGGATGACCTCCACAAAAGCAACAAAGATGGGGTTTTGGGAGAGCAGGCAAGATCCATACAATACATAGAATATAGAATATTAGATACACGATACTGTGGCTGCCCCATCCCTGCAGTGCTCAAGGCCAGGTTGGACATAGGGGCTTGGAGCAAGCTGCTTCAGTGGAAGGTGTTCCTTCCTGTAGCAGGAGGTTGGAACTGGATGAGCTTTGAGGTCCCTTCCAATGCAGACCACTATGGGATTCTGTGATTCATCTGCTGCCTCTTGGGTTGCACCCTCAAACCCGCATCTCAACACTGTGTCCTGGCTGTGCCCATGTACCCCCTCAGTGAAGTCTGGCTGCCCCTTTCTTCAGCTTCCAATGGACCAGGAGGCGGAAGCACACAGAGGAATATTGTTGCCTAAGAACTGATGTGCACACCAGCCTTAATGATGGCCCTGTTGTGTTTGTTATGGTAAAACCAAAGGAGCAGGCCCACTGGTGGTACCTGCCCCTCTAAAAGCTTTGAGCAGGTCAACTGCTCATGAAATCCAGGAAGTTCTGCCTGAAACCCAGCACGGTTCAAAGGAAGCCTTCAAAAGCCTTTGAAGAGCTCTGGATCTGGTCCCTGCCCTGTGCGTAGCTCTGGCTATGGGACCTCAGGGCTAAGGCACTAAAGGAGCTGGAAGGGTGGCTTAGTAAAGAAACTTAGAGGAAAAGACTGACCCATATGGATTAGCAGCTACACAAATGATGAAAGGAAATGGAACACATCCCCCAGGCAGTGCCTATGGGTTCAGGCTTGAGGAAGGACATGGAAGACTCTGCTGTGGGTGGAAAACTGGGAAAAAGACACAAGAGCTTTGCTGGACCCCAAGTGCTTGTCAGGAGGTTTGTGATGGAGAAGCCTGTGCAGGAGGTGCAGAGCCATGTGGGGCTTTTCCTCACCGTGGGAACACAGGGGAGCTGGGACGATGGTGTTGCTTTGGGTTTCCAAGCTGGCATAGTCCTTAGTGAGGGTGGAGTGATGGCCCAGTTTTGGCTGTCTGGTGGCTGCAGGGATAAGGTCAGCTCTTGGAGATGCTGCTGGGCTGAGTCAGGGAGTCAGTGTCCATGGAAGGACTTTCCAGTGATGATGCATTATCCTGGTGGCCTCATCCCTGGGATTGCATCCCTGCACATGCTGCTAACACCCAGTCCCAGTTAAAACAAACACCCACAGCATTACCCCAAATATCAAGGCCAGGTTCCTCAGCCAGTGCAGGGTAAACCCCATGTGCAGGGGGGTTCATTGTGTTCCCCATGAATCAGTAGCTAAGGGACCATGTCACGCCCAAGATGTCAAGGGCTAAATGCTACAAGGAGTTCCTACAGACCTCATAGCCATAGTATCCAAGATCTCTGCTGTTACCACTGGTGAGGACAACAGGACTGCCATGAGCAGGTATGAAGAGCCCCAGAACACCTTTGCTTTGCTAAGTGGAGCTGCAGTTCCCTCCAGGGCAGTGTCAGCTACTCCAATGCCCTCAACACAAAGAGCTGACATTCCTCAGCAATCCTTTTCCATGTCTGAGTGTCATAAATGACAAACATCTACTTCTGCATCATCATCTGAGACCAATGAGAAGATGAACGCTCAGTGAGAGCTGAGGACATGGAAACCCAGGGGCAAAAGGTCCCAGTTGAGGGAACAGCATCTGCAGCTTCAGCACTGGGGCAAAACAGGCTGGTCTGGGGACCTGGTTGTGCTCTTGGGACTCTCCCAGGATGCAAACAGCAGAACCTGCTGGGATTTATGGAGTTATATACATGCACATATATTTGCTTATGGCTGGTGTCCTGGCCAGAAAGGATTGCAATAGCACCACGGCTGTCCTCAACTTGAGGGCTTGCTCTAAACTCAGTGCCAAGCTCAAGATGAGCGCTGCCTTCCCTCGGGATCTGTGCCTAACTCAGAGTAGGAACAATCCTCCAGAACCATCATCCTGGCACCAGGGAGCACCAAGACCCAGAGGTGTGCACTTGGGAAGGAGAGGACCATCTTCTCAAAGGATGGTCCCCGGTCTCCTGCTCCAGTGAGAAGGGTGTGCTGGATGGATGATGTGTCAGGGGTGCTGCAGGAGCTCAAGACATGCTGAGTACCTCACCTTAGTGGCTGAAGCACATCAATACTATGCACTTGGGCAGCTGGTGGCAGCTCTCTCCCAGCATGTAGCAACTTGAGAGAGTCCTTCAGACACTGTCTATTACAAATACAAGAGGAAGGACATAGGAGAAACCAGCTGAATTACTCACTCAGGAATTTGTCCATCACCTCTGGAGTTAATTCCTTTACTCTTCTAAAATCACCAGAAGGTCTTTGACAGGCTGATGGCCTCATCCCGGCCTCTTTCCTGTGCTCTGGCTGCTGTGCACTGGCTGGTGCCCTCCCTGAAGCCTGCTCAGCACAGAAACCACAGGGTGCACCCATGGAGGTGCCCCAGGTTGGCTCTGTGCTTTCCTCTTCATGGAAAGGGCATGTATCAGCTCTTGCTAAGCGTTGGCAGCCCCTGATAAGCAGGTCCTGGAGCAGACAGCAGTTTGCCTGCAGGAAAGCCGGGAAGCTGGAGCAATCCAGAGGACATAAGGGGGTTTTGCTGTGGCACAGGGGCTCAGCTGACCTCCCTGAGCACAGCCTCCCGCTGTGTGCAGCCCCTGCTCTCCACTCAGGGTAAAGTTTGCTGGCTGTTTCCTGAGGCAAAGGCAGGAAATGAGGCCAATGACCTGTCCATTTGTGGCAGTGACACAGTCCCTTTCTCTAGCTGTGAGCCTTTCAGCACAAAGAACCATCTCTGCAGGGCAGCGGCCAGCAGCCTGCACCAAGCATCACCCCATGTTTTGAGAGCAAGACTTTGTTTCTTACAAAGAAAGAACCTGAGTCCTCAACAAACTCAAACCTGACTGCCCCAAGAAGCAGTCCTGGCATCCTCCATCACCCCTTCCACCAGCAAGAACAGCCTTGGCTTTCCAAAGGGAAGGGAAAGGACGGGAAATCCTCATTCCTTTCCCTTTGCGCTCTATGCAACTCCTCCACAGCCACTCCGTTTCACGCTGCCACTTCCCAAGTGCGCTTCACCATCTCCAGCTTGGCTTCTCTCCATTTGCTACATGACGCTGTTCCAGCAGCAGATGGCACTCGGGCACCGCGGGGACAGGCTGGGACCCGGCTGCCATAAAGCCCGCTGTAGGACAGGAGATGAAGCCTGCCTCGTTCGGGAGGCACACTCTGCCGTGCAGCAGGACTGCAGAGAAGGTTCGGAAGCACTCCTGAACACTGCTGGGAGCAGCAATGAACTCAGAGCTGCTGCCGCCTGAGGCTCCAGAGCAGAACCAGCGGCTCCTCTCCAGGCTGTGGGGCAGAGGGATGGGGTCATGCAGTGCATCAAATTCCCATCCTGTCAACCACAGAGCAAAGTTCCCTGCAATGAGCAGACTCCTCTTTGCTCACCCCTACTCTGGTCCTTCCCCCAGCTCCGAGGGTGAAAAGGCATTTGAGGTGTTTCCTGCAGGAAAGAGGTCAGCAGATTCCCCAGACTGGGAGAAGGGAGCAGCCACAAACCTTCCCCAGGCTTTAGGTGGAGACTCACAGGGATCAAAGGGCGATGAGACAGTTGGGTTTAAACGTATCAATGGGCAATTAAAAGAAAAACTACCAAAGCTAGTTAAAGGATGCAATGGCAGCTTGGTCCTGCTTAGCATCACTTGTTGGTACTTCCCATAATGATACCAGTCACAGCACCAGCGCGGAAGCTTCTTAGGACATGCAAAGCAGCCCTGTCCCCATCAGAGGACAAAGCTGCTCCCTCTTTTCCCCCTTCCTGCACACCAGAGAACCCCAGACTGATTTGGGTTGGAAGAGACCTTAAAGATCATCCAGTTCCAACCCCTGCCACAAGCATTGTCCTGCAGGTTCTTGCCCCAGGTCCTGTGGGTGAGATCTGTGCCTCCCCCTGTTTAATGCCACCCTGAATAACTCATGATCTCCCCACCTCACATGGCATTTTTTGCTCCAGAAAAACTTGTCACTCTGGTGTAAGGCTTCTGAAGTAGTTACTGAGTGAAAAGGAGAGGATCTGACCCATCTCCAGACAGGCAGAGCAGGGCCGAGTGCAGGTTTGCTGACCCCATTACCCCAGCCTTTGGATGTAGGACACATGAGGCAGCCTTGGGAAGGGAGCCAGGCACTGGAAAGTGGCTGGGACAGCCGGTCAGGCAGGTTCCTTTCATCCTTTATGGAAACATATTCCTTGGGGAAAGCACGGAGAGCTGCAGCCAGTGACTACTTCACCCTGGGTGAAAGCTGCCACCAGCAGTGACCAAGGGAGGCTCCCCATCCCTGCCCATGGCCTCAGCTCAGATCTAGGACGACATGGGCAGCCCAACAGCCTCAACTTGTAGTTCAGAAGCTGTAAATGGACATGCCAAGAGCCAGCTGGCTCCTGACACACTCATGTGCCCTTTCTGAGCTACAAACCCTCCAAATTACCCTACACATGGCTGCTTTGGGGCCTCTCGAGTGGCAACACATCCCACTCCCACTCTGGTGCGAGGAGAAAGAAGCGCCAAATTCAACCCCATGAGTACCTCCCATCCCAGCCAAGCTCCGTTGAAACCTAACAAAGCCTTTCACTCCCCTTTGCCAGCAGAACTCCAAAGCAAGCTCCAGACACCAACCTTGGCTCCAGGGTCTAAGCTGGACTGAAGACTCATTGTGGGCTCCATGGGTGTCACATCACACTGGTGCTGCATGGGTTCAGGTTGGGCTCTGCTCACAGCCGAGCTGCTCCTGTGCAGAGCTTGAGGTGTAGAGCTGATGTGGAGTGCAAGTGCAAGGGACAACCTGCAAGAGGAACAGAGACACCTGAGAAGGGAGGAGATGAAAAGGGGAGTCACGGTGGCAATTAGGTTTAAAGGACCAGTCCAACACTAATGAATACTTGGGTGGAGAGAAAGGGTGGAGGTGGCTGAGGTGCCTGTGGACACTCACTGTGCTGGGCCTGCCTGGCTCAGTGCTCTCTCCGGAGGCAGAAAACTCTTGGAGCTGCAGATAACCCATGCTCCAGCAGATGGAAATGATGATTTGAGAGAATGGGTTAAAACGCAGCTGGAGACACTGGTCCTGCTCCCAGCTACGGCCAGAATTTCATAGAATCATAGACAGATGGAATGGGTTGGGTTGGAAAGGACCTTAAGCTCATCCAGTTCCAACCCCCCTGGTACAGGCAGGGACACCTCCCACTAAACCATGCCACCCAAGGCTATGTCCAACCCAGCCTTGAACACCACCAGGGATGGAGCATTCACAACTTCCCTGGGCAACTCATTGCAGTGCCTCACCACCTGCACAGTAAAGAACTTCTTCCTCATATCCAGCCTAAACTTTCCCTGTTTCAGTTTGAACCCATTACCCCTTGTCCTATCACTGCAGTCCCTCATGAAGAGTCCTCCCCAGCATCCCTATAGCCCCCTTCAGATCCTGGAAGCTGTTCTGATGTCTCCATGCAGCCTTCTCTTCTCCAGGCTCAACAGCCCCAACTTTGTCAGCCTATTTAAACTTTTTCTATTGACAAGCAGTTGGAAAAGGCATCTAAAGATGCCCTTTTCTGGCAGCATCAGCTGCAATATTCTGAGGATTTCTGAAGCTGTTTGTAACCAAAAAGAGCAGAAACATCTCATCCATTTGGGAGATACAACCTTCCCCCCCCATCCTGAGCCAAACCAACTGCTTTTCACCACCACCTCCACCACCACCACCCCCCCCATAGCTCTGCTCCTCCTGAAAAGGGCCATTTCAGCCAATTTCCTCTCCAGGACATCAACTGAGCCATCCCTGGATGACACTGACTCACTGGCACTGATGCCACTGGGACAGAAGAGCTTGGTTCTTGCTGAATACTGACAGGACAAGAGGAAACGGCCTCAAGCTGCACCAGGGCAGGTTGGGATGGAGCTGAGGAACAGTTCCTGCCCCAGAGGGTGCTCAGCATTGGAACTGCCCAGAGCAGGGCTGCAGCCACCAGCCCTGCAGTGCTCACACCCATGGAGATGAGGCCTCAGTGCCATGGGTCAGTGGTGGCCTTGGCAGAGCCAAGGAAAGGGTTGGACTGGATGAGCTTAAAGGTCTTTTCCAACCTGGCTGAGGATGAGCAGCTTATGGCCAGCTCTGCTCACTCCAGTTTTCCTCCCATCGCAGAGGCCCATACAGGAGCCAGACCAGATGTGCTCTGATGGGATCCAGCTGTGAAGCTACTTATTTGTGGTGTGAGTAGGGTGAGGGTTGTTGCTACGAAGCAAAAAGGGCAAATTCATAGCTGGGTGCAGGCTGAGGGATTGGTTTGTGGTTCATTCTCTGGTTGCGATAGCCCTGGGCATGGATTAGGTCTGGCAGGGATCAGCCCGTGTTGTATCAGTGAAGGCTCATAGGGATGAGGGAATTGCTTGTACCAACAGCACTAAGTAGCTTACAGGAGGCAAGTTGAGAGCAGCTGAGCTCTGATCAGCAATTAAAACAGGGATCAGGAATGGGGCTGACAGCTCAGCCCCCAAGGGTGGGATGTCTCCAGCTTTTGCTGGGATCTACCAGGCTGTGTGAGCAGGAGGAGCTTGTCCTGGCAGAGGGAAAGACAATGTCAGTGCTACCTGCAAGAGCCAGGGTTAGGGCTGTGCTTCACAGTGTTCTTCTGTCCTTCCCTATACCTGGTCCTACTCCCAGCTCTAGCTCTGATCATGACCTGCACAACAATCCCGAACCCACCAGAGCCACCAAGCTGGTTTAGGGAAACCACCCCTGCTAGCTCTAGCTTTCCCCAATGAGCTTGTATGGTTGCATTTTAAACTCAGCCTTGGCAAGACTGTAATGTTCCTGTTCTGAAAGTGCTGTGGCAAAGCTGAGATTCACCAAGAGGAAGAACGACGCATTAAGGTCATAAATGAAAAGCTCTCCCCATGTTAAAACCTCCCAGTGAACACCAGTGGTCATTCATATGGCTTTGCTTTCCTCTGTGTGGACAGACTCCGATGGGCTGAGACTTTCTCTTCTCCTTAAACCTGTTAACACCACCTTAATGCACCCAAATGAGGACGAGGAGAGCAGGAACCCCTTAAATAAGCCTTGCCACAACAGGAGAACAGAGTCTTCTCCTCCCAGGCCTGGAGCAAGAGGGCAGCGAGTTCCATACTCTCCAGAGCAAACTTCCCCACTGAGAAATGGGATTAGTGAGGCTGCAAGTCTGGTAGCTGCCACGTGCTGTGTTAGCTCAGGGTGACAGCACCAGGGTTGTGCCAGCCTGCAGAGCCACCAGAGCGAGCCACGGGGCTGCTGGCACTTGTCACCTCCTGCGAGTGATGCTGCTAGTGAAGGGAGTGAGCTCAGGGATGGAGGGACCACGGCTGAGGGGGGATGCTGGAGCTGCAGCGGGAGCATCACACACTGTGTGTGGAGCACAGTGTGGAAACCTCTGCATGCAAACTCTTCCGTCTGTGGCACAGGAGGGCTCTGCGTAAAGCACACAATTACACAATCCCTGAGTGGTTTGTGTTGAAAGGAGCTTAAAGCTCCTCCAGCCCCAACCCCTGCCATGGGCAGGGACCCCTTCCATAGAGCAGCTTGCTCCAAGCCCTGTGTCCAACCTGGATTGAGCACTGCAGGGATGGGGCAGCCACAGCTTCTCTGGGCACCCTGTGCCAGCGCTCAGCACCCTCCCAGGGAAGAGCTTCTGCCCCAGAGCTCATCTCAGTCTCCTCTCTGGCAGTTAAAGCCATTCCCTCTGTCACATCACTGTCATCAGACAGTCCTTTTGCCAGCAGTGGTGCTCTGCTCGTTGCTAAGGTGAGGTACATTAACCCAGATGGAGCCTGTTCTGCTCTAAGCAGACTGCTCAGGTACATTGCCCAGCCTGTTGAAAGCTTGCTAAAAGCATGGCCAGAAGCCCCCAAGGCAGCTGTACCTCCAGCTCCACCACTTCAGGAAGCTGGAGGAGTTTTAATGGCATTTTGTGGCTCTTTTTGTGTTGCCAATGCAGTGCCCACACCCACAGGGAGCAGGAATGGGCTCATCTCCCACTGCCTGCCCCTCAGCATCACTCAAAATCCCCCTCTGCAAAGCTGAGTCCCCTGCTCTGACCAGCACACGATGCCTCCTGGTCCTCCTGTCATGGGCAGGAACCTGTCCTTCTGGAATGAAACCATGGTGCCTGACTCTCCCTGCCCTCAATGCTCCCTTTCCAGCAGCACTTCCCACCTCCAGCCAGGAGCAGGCTCAATCCGAGCAGAGCAGGGTGTGGAGAGATGCCGTAGATAGAGCAGTACACTTGCAGCTTGGTGAGCCTTGGCCATGTCCTGCTTCCTCTCACATCTCAACCCAGGAGGGTTGGGAATGTTTATCCGCTTTGAGAGTTCAGGTCTCTCAGGTGTGCTGGGGTTTACTTCAAACACTCCATAGGCTCTATGTCTCCTCCATCAGTCTCTACCGGGGCTGTCGAGCGCAATGCTTCTAGCTGGGGCTGAGAGAACCAAAGCCCGTGTTACCACATGGCTCACACCTTGCACGCAGCATTTCTCCACCTTCAGCAGACCTCGTGTGTGCTGTGAATCACAACTGACAGCACATGGGAAGAGTCCTGTTTCTGGGACAGGCACAGGGTGTACAAAGAGGGACTAACATCACATCAGGGCTTTCCTGAAGACTCAGCCTCTTCCAGAGAAGCAATCCCACACCTTCGTTTATTCTTAGGGTGTAAAAAGAGGGTGTTTGCTACATTTAGTGCATTATCATAGGATCCCAGCCTGGTTTGGGTTGAAGGGGCCTTAAAGCTCCTCCAGCCCCAACCCCTGCCATGGGCAGGGACACCTTCCATAGAGCAGCTTGCTCCAAGCCCTGTGTCCA
>JASSUY010024269.1:985-11927 GCA_032466535.1 Forpus xanthops | reverse complement strand
TCTCAACCTGTGGGAGTTGCATTCTTTTGATTCTCCTTCCCGTTTCCCCGGGACTGGGGAAGAAAGAGGGGGGAGTGCGCAGAACTGTTTGAGGGGCCTCAAACCACGACACCAGCAAATAAAGTCTGGAGCCACACGCCAAACAATGAGAAAGAAATAAAATACTGACTAGCTGCTTACTCATAAAGCTCCATCAATGCTGTGCACTGTCCTGAGACAGAAATGCTGGGTAAAAAGTAGTACGAGAAGATGCATTTAAAGACTTTATTGTATGATGAAAGAAGACTCAAGCTTATGTTTGCACTTGACATTGCCTAAGGTTTGAAGCCTCCTTTGTAGTTTTTGAGATGTTCACAGAAGGGTATGCACCTCTGTGCAAGAGTGTTTGTGTGTTACCCTGGGCAGGATTATATTCAGAATCGGGCCCCTGGTTCCTCTAGATTTCAGTTGTATTACAATCTATTAACACTAATCAACTGTTCAAACAATACTGAGAGGAAAACTGATAGCTTGCTTTACAACTACAGGAGGCTTCTGCAGTCAGGGAAACATACTCTTTCTCCTTCTGAATTCCTATCTGAATCTGCTGACAAGGCAGATAAATACCTCTGAGGGTTATCCGGTGCCTCTTTGCACCCCTCCCCTCCCAGCAGATAAGTGTGTTTTCCACAGGAAAGCTGTCTGTGTCAGAGAGTTGCAAGTCCAAGAGCAAAGGTTTTAGCTAACCAGCTGTGTAATCTGAAGGACAAGAGGTCAGGGCCTCAGAAGGGAATACAGAGCAACCTGAGCACCTCTGGGGAAAGCAATGGCAAGACCCGCACTCCATTTCTGTGCTCCTGACTTCAGTGAGCTTTGCCAGCTTTTGTGCTTCCATGCCCCTCGGACAAAGACAAAGGAGCACAGTTAAAGGAATTTACCTGCAGCCTCTATCAGAGAAGCAGAGAAACAAAAACTACAACCTCGAAAGTGAGAGAGGAAGAAACAATTGCTTGTCAGCTTCTAATCAATAAATTCTCCTTGGTCTGTTTTAGTTCACCTGAGCCTGATCAATATCCACTGGGAACCTTCCATTGAGACCAACTTTAAATTTATCTCCCAATTTCCTCTCCAGAGCCTGGGCATCACATCTAATTACTGGGCCTGTTCACTGGTTTTGTCTGAATGCAACAAGGATATTGAGCTTCTTGATGGGGAAACAAAGATGTTGCATTGCAAAGGAAGTGCTCAGGGCAAGAGCCCTCGATGTCACATGGAGGTAAACATTTTTGGCCTTCCTAAGCAAAGGTGAGGGTGCAGGAGGAGGGCCAGAGAGAATTAGTCACTGGAAAGAACACACCAAGCAGGAGACAAATGTGAACAGACACTAAGAAGGTGCGGACAGGTATATGGAAGGACACAGGGAGCTACAACAGAGAATCCAGTTCTTGAGACTGGCAGACTCAGAGACAAAAACATACATGAGAATCAATCGTATTAAATACAACTGCATCATGAATCTATCAGTTGTTCCTCAACAGCTTTGTCTTGAGTTGTTAAAAGTGCCTAAGGCACTGCAAATCTAGAGTATTTGAGCATCTAATCCACTTAGTTCCCTCTGAAAATCCTGGCTACAAATCTTTACTCCTTCATGTCTCTATGTAATGTACAATAGGGACACTTTGCAATGTAATGAAGAAATGAATAGCTGACAAGATTCCCTTGTCTTGGCACTCACTGGTGCTTTAGAAATGCAGATAGTTACTGGTTATGGGGCTTGGATAAATCTGGGATGCACCATTTCATAGCAGAGGTAACTTTTATATCTGTACAGCTAAACTGAAGCCTTTACCACAAGGCTAAAGGCTGAAGCTGCCCAGACCTCAGATTTACAGATAAGAGGAATGTTTCCCTTTGACCTTCTTACTTGGGGATTCCCCAGTCAGGGAGTCAAAAAAAAGATGGATTATAGACTAGGTGGGAAGAGGATGGGGAAACAAAGGGGTATTTACAGTGCTACAGAAGGCCTCAGATGTATCAGTGCTTTAGCCTTAGTAATGCCAAGGGCCTGCTATTTGCAGCTCTATAACCCTTCATTTAAGCTATCAAAGCAGTGCTTATCCAGAGTGTCAGTATTTTCCCTGTATTGTTACCATGCTATTCCCATTCTTTTTTCCTTTGTTGTTCTCATGTTGTTACTCTTGCAGCTCCGTTCTCATGGCCTCGCACCTGCTGTGGGAATGTGGGACCTCATCACTGCCCCTTCTGGCTGGCCCCAAAAGAGGGTTTTCACCTTTCTCTTTTTTTATTCAGTCCTGAAGTAGATTTGTTGTATGCCACCAGCTAAGGACCCTGCTAAAACCACTGCGCATGTAAGCCTATCTCCTCATCCTTTGTGTGAAACCACCATGGCTGATGTGCCACTGTCATCCAGGGTGGTTACTGTGCCAACCAAATCACCAGAAAAGCAAAGAGCAGCTACTAAAACAGCAAAACCACTAGTTAACTGGAGACAGTAAAGTACGAACACAAGCTGTATGCACACTCTTTCTTAACTCAAGTACTACCCTACTGGAGATGCAATTCCTGGATACCCACTCAAACCACACACTGATGGCTTCTGCGAAGAAAAACTATGCTGCTGGCAGTAAAGAAGCTCAAAGCCTCAGGAGACTGTGAAGAAGGAGAATGCAGATGATGAAGATTGGGCAGAGCATCAGAGTAAACAGCAGGCACACAGAAGCTCACCTAACAAACAGCAGCCTCAAAGAGCTGGGGATATGAAAGACAACAGGTTCATTCTCAGCTGTTCATTCACGCTACTGACATGAAGAGCCTTGAACTGGAAAGAACAAGAGCCTACAGTACAATGCAGTCCTGGTCCTTCTTCCTCTTGAACTGATACAGTTGATGTTTTAACTCTGTCAAAAATAATCTGAAGTGTCTGGATGCCAAGTAGAGCAAGACAGAGCCTTGGCTAAAGGAGCCCTGGCTAAAAGCTCCTACTTTATTCCCTTTGGTTTGCAGCATTCTGTCCTCCTGATCCAACAACTTCTACCACTCTGTGTTTATGTGCATGAGTTAGAGATGATGTCAACAATAGAAAACACAGGGGAAAGGTACAGAGACATGATTACCTGGCTGGAAACGAAACACAGTTTGCAAACTTCTGGTGGATCTCTATGCATCTCCAGCAGCAGAAGAAGCTATCCTTGTATTTAGGATTACTGTTTAGCTTACTGAAAAGTGCTGCTTTACATTTCTGCATAAAAACGCAGAGTGAGGAAAAGAACCCAAAGAAGAGAGTTTAGAACCTAGCAGAGAGGATTGGAGATACTGTTCAAACCCAATACCTGTTATGTTCAGCAACCAACTCGTGCTTGTTAGAAGTAACAGCTGAGTTTGCTGAGCACTTTTATCTAAATCACCTGAATAACTCATTTCAGGAACTATGAGTTTATATTTCTACAGCATCTTTAAGGAATCTGAGAGAATTTCACAACCACCAAATGAAGCCTCATAGCCCTCACGTGAGACAGGAAAGTACTGTTATTCCTAATTTACAAACGGGATTTAGGGATTTTCCAAAGCATTGCTAGAGATGTAGGCAAGCATTCTGCATCATGTCAACAAGAATCACAATCCACCCAGCCTCTTAAGAAGTGAATCAGCTTGACCAAATGTACGCAGCTAAGCTATGGCATACAAAACAGGATGCAAAACTGCGGCTGCAGAATCTTCTACCTGCTCCTTCGTTTCAGAACATTCTCTTCTCCTCATGTGAGGGCAGAGGAAGAAATGGAATTTTCCTCCCACAGGGAATTGAAAATAATTCTGCTCAAGTTTGAAATGAAGAAAATCAAAAATACGGGGGAAAATAGAAATGTTAAGAGCCAGACATTTTGTATCAAAACAGACTGATCCAACACGTCATTCTGTTACGGCATTTTTAATTTGGAAGCAACATTTTGAAACTACAACTGAAAAAAAAAATCATTTTATGTTGAAATGTCAACTCCAAACAAAATATTGTGTTATTTTTTTCTCCCAGCTGGAAAAGCACTTTTTTTTTGTCAGAACTGACATTTTCTCATTGCAAATTTCAGTTTAGGTGAAACTACATTGTCTAATGGGAAAACACTGCTGTGAAACGATGCTAATCAGCTCTGAAGTGCCTATGTTTTCTGTCAAGAGAAGGAAGACATAAAATGCTGACTTTAAAACTCTGAGGAGCTGAGGCATTCTGAACACAAATGATCTGGGAGGCCTCTGGACCAGACCAAAGTGCTGATTGAGAAGAACAAGGAAATTGTCCTAAAAATGATGTTCTGAAAGAAGCAGAATCAAACAGCCAGATAACTGAGTGAAGAAATTAGAGTGGGGTTCTGGAACTATATGGAAGTCACATTTCTTACACTCTGGAAACAAAGGGGGATTATATAACTGGGTAACACATGCTCTGTGAGGGCTACCAGAATTGTTTCTTGGCTCAGAGAAAGACGGCCTCTCCTTGTAATAGACTTTTATGACAAAGCATGTACAAAGCATATACTCCTTTTGATCTTGAACCAGTAGATATGCTTCATGTCTAGAAGTCAACAGATGTATACCTCTTGTTATATACAACATAGTTCTTCAATGGAACTTGAATTTGTAATAATCCAGGTTTACAGGTTATTTGTTGTACATATCGGATTGTAACCAGCAATGTGTGGTAGTAGCTTTAATCACTCACTACCCTGAAATATCTCTTCAGGGAAATTTCAGCTGCTGACAGGCTGCTTATTTATTTGTCTGGTTACACAACTTCAACGTTCCTCTTCATCATCTGTGGTCTCCTCAACTCTGAATTGCTTGCTGCAAATTTGAGCTCTATTGATCACCTGGCCTGCAGCTCATTAAAAAAAACCATGAGAACACTGCTTCCGTGATACAACCTGGCTGCTCCCTGCTTCTGGAAACCTTTTTATGTTGAAATTAATAACCCACTTTATGTTGACCCCTCCATGTTCTATGCCTTAATTTCCTGAATGTACAAGTACATTGTTACTTGGTTTTCCCTTGCTTCATTTCTGCAAACAAAACTGGAGTTGATTTGTGAAGCACAGATTTTCTTTGCATGTGGAAGTTGCTTCGTCTCTATCAAGCTGCTCCCCCCTACAAAATTCACAGCACTGCTTCTATCTGTTGCTTCAGTCAATCTACTTGGCTCTGAACTGAGGCAGATGCAATAACACAGTTGCATTATTTAAACAACTAATTCTTGATGTTCTTGTCATGCAGTTCACTGACTTTGGGACCTTGCCCTGAGGACCCCACTGGATGCGAGACCATAGCACACCAATTTACTGGTGTTGAGTACAGTTCCCCCTATTGCACACAAAAATTCCCTTTCATAAACTTTTTAATAAAATTTCACCTTAAATGTAGTTAATTTGTTTGCATCTGTTACTTATACAGCTGTTCCATCACTCTTCTCTCAAAATCTCTGCATTTACAGCTTTAAAGTATCCATAGTGAGGTCATCCCATTTTTCTGGTGTTTCCATAGCTTTTCTCTCACAAGTACACACCACCACGTACTTGAAACAGGCTTTCCATCTTCTTTACTCTTATAACTACAGAAGCATCTAAATGTCCAATTAATAGCAAGGATCCTCCAGGCTGGGAATAATCCTTCTTTTGAAAGGTTCACAGTCTAAGCAGGTAAGACAATGACCAACACTGCAGGGAAGCAAAAGGTCAAGTGAATCATGTAACAGATCAATAGCACTGCCAGGAATACCTGTGTTTCCAGCAGGTCCTCAGCCTCTCCTGTATTTACACTACTTCCAAATGAGAACAAATTCCTACCTGCAATTTCTCAATTTACCCACAACAAACCACACAAGCACACATGGATATACATGTCAATCACATCCACTGCCTTGGCTGCACAAACACAATGCTTTGGCTTCAACACACAAAAAATGCCCTACAGTTTTCAAGGACTACCTGGGTTTGATAGGGAATTATGACTCTACATCTTATTGTCAATATGTGCAGTTATCAGTATCACCACTGAGGCTAACAGGGCTCCAGTTGTTTCATCAATATGCAGCATCTCAGTCATTGAAACACGTTTGCACCTCTCATTCATGGAAAGACTACTGTCTGAAAAACCAGCATTCTTGCTGTCATAAAACGAATCACAAACTTCTTTATTTTCAAAAAGACAGGTTATTTTGACGTCCTGAACACTTCAGCCCTTCCATACTTGCACATTTCTCCACTGGACACCCATAAGTATAAAACCCATGAAGTTGGAACACAAGCACACAGGTAGAGACAAGTAATTTTTGTTTATCACACAATACCTAACCCAAGCAGAGGCTCTGAAATCCTGTCAAGCAGCCCCAGCTGCTTCCTGTCAGCAAGGACTGGGGTCAGGAGTGCTTTGTGCTGACATGTACCTACCATTCTGCATGTACCTTCCATCTGCACCATAGGAGGTTTCTTCTCATGCACCCAAATCATTCCAGCGTAACTGGCAAAGCAGGTATGAGCAAAAGCTTGCTCCTTTAATACCACAAAACTAACTCAGTGCATGGACACAAATACACACTATATCAGTGTTTAAATGTATCCCCTTCTCTGGGGACTGTCTTGTTTGTTAAGCCCAAGGACAAGGGCGTCCTTCACACCTCCTCTGTTCCTAATCTTTGTTTCCTCTCCTTTCCTTTTAATCGGCTAATGAAAAGCACATCGTTTGAAGCTCAGGCCTAGCCACTGGTTCAACAATACACATCCCTCAGCAGAGGCACAGATCCCAACAGATAACCCCACAGAAGGGTTTTCTTTCTAAGCTTCTATTTCATTTGCTTAACAATTTCATGCAAGTTTTGCGTACTGACTGCTTGTCTCCAAGACAAATCATCCTCAAAAGATCACTAAATATTTAATTATTTTATAACTTAACTGTGTCTTATGAGAGATAAAAAAAATCCATTGCTATGGCTAAAGAAAAAGAAGTTTAAAACACCATTTAAAAAATACTGGTTTTTTTCATGTCTGAGCTCTCATTTAGAGGCTGTGTTAAAATGGGAGCACAGAGCTGAGCCACCACCGCAGGATCACATCTCACAGCACAAGGAATGACTGGTTAGAACTTTAAAAAGTCAGAAATCTTTCAAATAAAGCCACCCTCTGAGCTCATCAAGCTCAATCTCTCATTTTCTGTCATAGTTCAGAAGGTCAACACCTACCAAGGCTAGTCCCGACCCAGCAAATCCCTTTGGCACAGGCACAGGCTGAACAAGTTTTGCAAGAGGAAACTTGGTTTCTTAGTGGAAAATTTAGCAAGTTATTACCCTGCTCTAATACCGTTTCATATTCATTACCTGTCAGTAAGAGGAAATCAAGAACTCTCTTCAGGAGCACAAGAAAATAAGCAATTAAAATAGGCAATTGTCTCTCATGGAAAGTTTTCCAGTGCTCTTTTCTTACATCACACCTCCCCCAAAGTCCAACCAGCATGGTAGGTAGGAAACGTCATTGTAAGATTCACTTTAAATTATATGAAGAATGCAGAGCTGAACATCTGAAACTCTGAGATTAAGTTCAAACTCTTGGTGTCAACTCCGACTCAAGGGTATAAACCACGGTACTGCCTTACTGCTTATTTACAGGCCACACAATACCAGGTCATTTTTCTCCTGAAACCTTCGGGGTATGCATCAAATCTGGTGCTGTATCACCTAGTCCAGTCAAGCAATTGATGTGAAAAGTATGAAAAGTATTTGCCATCTTTACTCAGCTCACATTCTGCCGTATTCTGAGAAACCCCAAGAGGAATTTATAGGATTATTCAATGAGTAAGGTACTATTCATGGTGAGTAAAGGTGGCAGAATCAACTCGCTACTGATTACGAGCCGCTTTTCCTCACTTACACCGCTGTAAATTTAAATTAACTCCACTCAATCAATGGCGAATAATTGATATAAAATCAGAGTAAGAGGAGAATTAGCCTATGTCTAGAATGAACAAACAGTGAAAATTTGCTGGCATATATAACTCCCCCTGAAGCTTTGCTGCAAGGTTACTTTTATAACTGATTGTTTCATTCTCAGAAGTGCTGTGCTGCTGCTTTAAAAGGAAATAAATACCTTTAGCTTCTGCATGCTAAAACACCCCAAGGTCTTCTGTTTGCTTGGGTGGCATGGAAAGCTCACGAATCCCACTTACTTTAAGTTGAGGCAGTGGGCACATCCTAGCTAGGAAGGCATATAGGCTTCTAGAGCCTACTCATATTGGTGTGACCCACAGCCTTGGATTTCCACTGGAAAAAACTGGACTAGCATAGGAGTGGAGTGATTTATACATCACATCTTGTTCTCCCCTCAGCCTATTCGGCAGATGCTCTATAAAAGCAAACAAAAGAACAATCCCTGTCTGCACCATGCATGCTCTAAATAATGCTGAAGCCTTGTTAGGATCCCACTGCTTCTGTCTTCAGCTGGGAGGCTTCTGCGTCTTACTCTCTCCCCTCTGCTTTATAAATGCTTTGGAGCAAGAATTATCCTCAACTATATTTGTAGAGTAATTCCCACAACAAGGTTTGGATCTGGTCAATGCCTTTAATTACTACTGCAACACTGCTAGTTTTAATCTGCAGAGACACCATGATCCTTTTTGGGTGGTGTAGTTTTAACACCCAGGACTATTGCTTGGATATTGTTTAATTTTAGCTCCACACATCAGATTTAGAGCCTTCCTCCCTCTGCAGCTCTGAGCCATCCCCTGTGTCACCCAAACTTCTGCCATTGCTGCTATTGCTTTCTCCGTCCCACTTCCCTTTCCCCCCCATCCCCACGCAGCAGGTTGAGGAGGGTGCCATCACCTCTGGAACTTGCAGATTAAAAGGCAAAAAATTGAGAGTAAACTGCCAATGGCTCATTTACTGTTGATGGTGAGTCAATCAAAATCCTGCTTTCCCACTGCTTCCTGGCTTTCCCATCTGTGTGAATTCATGACCCGGTTTCTGATGTGTTCCACACTGTTACTCTTTTCCCCCCTCAGAGTTTAATTGCTTCTGTTTCACATTTGGGTGCTGAAAAATTGACAGAAGCTGCACAATTCCCTCCAGCAATGGATCCTATTTATATTGCTGTAAACTACGTTTTGCAGAGATATGATTAGTAATAAAAAGGAGAAAATTAAACAGGAATTAGCATCTCTTTGTATAAAATCTGGTTACCAACCAAGTTTTACTTTAAGGGTCACAAGAAACATTAACTTTGGTAAAGACCCACCACATCATAAGCAAGACATAAAGTTCTCACAGCATTCCGAGGGCACAATGACAGCAACTTACCTTACACCAGACATAGCATGCATCCAGCTAAGTGTCTGTTTCAGGACTGAGCATTCTCAGCAACAGTGCATACAGAGGGAGAGAGAGCAGGAGGAGGAAAGACTCTTCCCAGAAGTCATCCTGGCCATTTCCTATGCTCCCACAGAGGATGCCTGACCTTTTCCCACAGCACAAGGGCTGAGGTAATGGCAGGTGTGAGGAAGCTCTGGAAAGGACTGAGAGCACTGTGAACCCACAGTGCATGGGAAGAGCTACCTCCAGACTGCTTCAGTGCCACGGCACCAGTGGGGCAAGGCTCCAAACCTCCTGCAGCCACCTTGAGGACAGGGCACAGGGACTCCAGCTGAGTGTGCTCCCAACAGCCTGCTTCAAATTAGGAGGGAAGATTGCGCCAGCAAAGTTCCAGTGCTGTGTGTTTCTAAGGATGCCAAGGAGGTTAATACCTTTTAAAAGATCAGTAAGTATAGCCAGGAAAAAAACAAAACCACCAGCAACAGAAGTTTTGGGGCACCTAAGCCCATCCTGAATGACATTTCAACACTCCTTCTTTCTCACAGGGTTTGAAATAGACCCATTTCTTCTCTGTCAGGAGAGTGCCCATGACATTTTTGTCAATACTTTTCTACCATTTTTGTCTTGAAAACACATCTGACCTTTTACTTGCTGAGTACCGTACATTCAGTAAATAAAACCTGATACATAAAATTATCAAATGTTTTGTTTACTAAAACATATTCATGGCAAATATACTTGATGGTAATTTTGATATTATTTTCGTAATATTTTAATTTCTTAAAAGGCGACTGAAATGACACAGAGATTCATAAGAAATAGAAAGCTCAATAAACCTTGATGGACTGGTGTTTTGTTAAAGGCTCTTCTTTATTTATAAGTCATTTTGCCTGGCAAACCTTTGCACAAGGTGCTCTTGACCTACTCTATTGAGATAAACTCATTGCAAGAGCAATTGTTCGAGCTTGACTCAGCCTTACCCACAGCCAGCACTGACTGATTGATACTTTCAGTCCTTATGAGATCGCTGCAAAATGCTGGACTCTGCTGAGATGCATTGTAGGAGCAGAGCAGGGCCTAGGAAAGAAACTCAGTTCTTCAACCTTTCAAATGTCATTAGACTTTCCCTATAACAGTGAGGAATTTCTGAGCAGAGCAAGGGCCCACATTCTTTTTGCAGTCCGAAATTTATTTTGTCATGAAGTAGGGCATCACATGCAGCTGGATAATAGGAAACAGGCCAACACCTGCTAGAGCAAGACCTGCTGCTGCTTAGTCATCATGGTACTGGACTTGGGCATCTTGAGTGAGGATGGTATTAGGGCAAAGCCAGACAAAAGCTCTCTGAAGTGGAAACGGGAGGGCTCTGGCCATTGCAAACACCGGGGAGACAAGGTACATGTAACTGCCAGCTATAGCCCGAGTACACCACAGGGATGCTATCAACTTGTATAACAACAAGCACAGGCGTGGAGATGCCTCAGAAAGTGAGCAGTGAAATGGCCCTACCCATCTCCATGGACACTGAAACAAGGGGCTTACAAAATTACAAAATGAAAATATAAACCTTTAGAAATCAATTTTAAGTAATGTTAAGTGTGA
>JASSUY010024266.1:0-41131 GCA_032466535.1 Forpus xanthops | reverse complement strand
ACCTCATAGCAGCCTTCCAATATCTGAAGGGAGCCTATAGGGATGCTGGGGAGGGACTCTTCATGAGGGACTGTACTAAGAGGACAAGGGGTAACGGGTTCAAACTTAAACAGGTGAAGTTTAGATTGGATCTGAGGAAGAAATTCTTTACTGTGTGGGTGGTGAGGCACTGGAATGGGTCGCCCAGGGAAGTTGTGAATGCTCCATTGCTGGTGGTGTTCAAGGCCAGATTGGACAGAGCCCTGGGTGGCATGGTTTAGTGGGAGGTGTTCCTGCGAATGGCAGGGGGGTTAGAACTAGATGATCTTAAGGTCCTTTCCATCCCTAACTATTCTATGATTCTACGATTCTTGATATGATTTCCTTTTGTGCCTTTAAGCCTTGCTCTTCATATTTCTATTGGAAGCATTAATTTAAATAGTTCTCAGGACAGATTCATCACAGCGGGGTAAATGATTTGAGGAAGAAGGACTGCTGTGTAACTCATGGTGGGGTATTTTTTTCAAGGTTAAGGCCTTGTTCCTGAAGTATAGTTTTCTTCATGATAAAACACAATGTGAAGAAGAGGTTGCTCTTCAGAGGATATATAGCTTGCTGCAAAATGTTAGTTTTTCACCTCAGTATTTCTAGACTGCCTAGTAATGTCCCTCATGTATTCATTAGAGAGTGGATGGATCAGCGTGCACAAAACCAGAATAAGATTTACGCCAGGATATGTGAAAACACAATACTGAGGTAGAGAAAGAAAATCTTTTCATGTATGGAATAGAAATACTCTGAAGATACAGCATCTGCGCTTGCTTTCTGCAAATATTTTTCTTCTTCCTCTTACATTTCCATTCGGAAATTGCATTTCTGTGTAAAGGCCTTGTAATTTTTCCCTTTTTAAAGTGAAATGGCATGTACTGTAAATAGATGTCTTAAACAGTAATGGCTTGATCTGGACTCCTTGCTGGTGGCTAGCGAACCACAAATATATCCTGAGCTGAGCAATGGGAAAAAAAGATAATCACGTCATTTCCTTGAGTTCAGCAGCAAACTTTGATGGAAGGGTGTCTGCACGTTTGTTTCCCAAGAGCATTTCAGCATTTAACCTGAATACAAAAAGTAGTTCTGGAAGCGTGGGGATGGGGATGGCTTACTCCAATGTTGGAATTCTTACCAGAAGCAGAGTTTGATACACATCTTTCTAGTTCATTGCAGGTTCTATCAAGTAAGAAAATACTCCAAATAAAGGACCGTTTCTCTTTGGTTATTCATCCTCCTAAGACTCATTTATTTGAGAAGTCAAAAATGCCCAAGTACTGGCAGCATTTGTAGGCATCCTAGCATTTCTAATCTGGATTTGCAGTTTGCAGGAAGACTGTAGGTAAGGAAAAGTCAGATATTAGGGCAAAAATAGCTTTGATTTTCCAATCTACAGGATTAAATGTTATGTATACATATTGATATATACTCATGGGCATACAAGATCCCTGAAGAGCAAACCTGCATCTGACTTGCAATTTGACTTATAGGTAGGAAACAGGAGTTCAGTTGAAACAGACAACTGAGGCTATATTAACTTAATAGAAAAATGTAGGGTGTAACTCAAAATCCAACATCTTTAACAGAAGTCAAGTGATTTTCTCATTTGTCTGGCCAGCTTCTCTTAAGCTCATTACTCTTTCTTGATTAAATCTTTTCTAATGATTTCTGCCTGGATGAGAAGTGGGAAGGGGTAGTCACAAATCACTCCTTAGACAGACTCTAACAGCAGTATATATGACTCATTTACTCAGCTGGATGCAAGTCTTTAAGTCATCTTAACTGTAAGGAAAAGAGTATCATCTGGAACAAATAGCCTAAGCAAGTAAATTCTAAGAAGGGAAATTTCTACCATGTTATAGCTGGCAGTAATAAGAAAATTGGAAAAAATGTTGCAGGTTTATCAGGAATAAATAAAATAATGAAAAAAGGGAACCAGTCTTAGAATACTGAACGTTTAAGTTATCACAGTCCATTTATCTCATGGAATTTATTTATCAGAAGGTGAACAAATAAGCACCTTCTGCATCTTTGGTGTATTTCTGTAACTGGACTCTATGAACAGTTTGCTCTGTGGCTTGGACCACTTGGGAATGTATAATAAGCACCTTTTGGCCTGACTGGAGTGGCGTGCATAGAAAACTATTCTATTGAAGACCAACAGCTACACAAGCTTTTTGATGCAATCAGTTCTTTCAGTGAAAGATATAGGTAAATCTTCATTTTATTCAAAGGATACTGTTCTTACTTCAGCAATAGCTGGGAGGGAGGGAAGGGCTACACCCTCCTTAGCTACTCTAGTAAACCTGTGCTTACATGGAATGAAACATATGCTAGGTACAGAATAACATTTTCCCTCAGTTTGCCCTTCTAGATAGATGGGAGGCAAAAATATTATTTCTCCCATCAACCACCTCTTATTTTTCCCTTTTATCTCCTTCTCCTCATCAGACTGATGGTAAATGTCATGTTTTCTGACAGAGAACTGGGCTTGCTCGGAGCAAAATAACAAACGTGCTTTTCTCACACTTCTATAAAATAACATTTCTTATTCTGTTTGCTTTGTTGCTAGCTTTTACCTATAATTTGGGTCATATGTTCCAGGAACACTGAATACTGTAATGGGTGGTAAATTGTGAGAATTATTTTTCTTTTTTCTTTTTTTTTTTTCCCTTTTGTTCTGAATTTTTTGATGTTTCAAAATAGATTCGGGAACTATTCATATTCTGTAGAAAAATCAGAAACAAAAGTATTTTATCCTCTTCATTTCTGACTTCTGTGTCTGGTTGTTTTAACATGTTGTCATTCCCTTTACTGAAAATTAGGGAGGGCTCTTTTCAGTGCCACTGGTGTAAGTCGAGGCGTGATCTGAAGCTTACTACTGTTAGTACCAACAATTTCTGTCATCTTCTGCTGGTTCTGAGTGATGCTGGGAATGTAAGTTTACAATGAAGGATTTGGGTCCTTCACCTGAATCATAGAAGGGAAAGACAGGGCCTGGGAGAATGAATAACCACCCGCTGTAGATCAGCTTTTAGAACATCTAAGGGTCTGGAAGGTGCCCAAGTCCATGAGAATTGGCAGATGAAGTGACCAAACCATTACCTGTCATATTTGAGAAGTTGTGGCAGCCTGGTGAAGTTCCCATTGTCTGACATAATCCCCATTTTTAACAAGGGAGAAAAGGAAGACCTGGGGGACTACAAGCCAGTCAGTCTCACCTCTGTGCCCTGCTAGGTCATGCAGCAGGTCCTCCTGGAAACTATGCAAGGGCACATGGCAAGTAAGGAGGTGATTGGGGTAGTTTTAGGGTGGTTTAGGGCCAGGCGATTTAACTTCAGTTATGGACATTCACAGGTTGCAAACTCCCTTGTAATTCCCGAATTAAAAGCTTAATAGTGTATTTTCAGTCCTGTTAGGAGAGAAATGAGACTGGCATGTTTTAACTGTTTTCATAGTTACCTTATTATTGCACAGATTAAAACATTACATGGAGTCAATCGTGGTTTGAAAAGAGGTTTCTAGGTAGTAGGTTTATTTCAGTGCTTTACTGTGTTTTAGTAAGTTATTATTCACCCTCACTGCCCCCTCAAAATGTCTTTCTTTCAAACAATATCATTCACATGCTAGATGAAGTCTTTCTGCTATTGTTCTGAATTCCTGTCACCTTTTCCATCTCTTGTGGCAGCATGAACATCCCTTTAGACTACCTACTCTTTTGGAAAATAACCCTGTAAGTTTAAGTGTATGTACAGCCACCAATACCATGGGTTTCTGGTTTGGATTCTGGCCTTTAGACATTGTATAAATATTTATGATTAATAAAAATAGGTGAGAGAGCCTCTTCTAGAAACTGCTTTTACTAATCATAGTGCCAACACAAGGACCAGCAGGTAAACTCAGGGGAGCTGTATCACACAAGAAAGCTTTTACTGTTCATTGTTCACTGAGTTTCCATATCCATCTTACTAGCAAGGAGACTGGTTATTACTTTGTATTTATACAGCCTTGTTTCTTGCTAGCCCCTAAACACTACTGTCATCATCAGTATTATTTGCATTTATAATAGTAATGAATAGCTAGTAAGCACTGTAAATACTGCACACAAAACTGCTCAAGAGGATACTTTTTCACAGATTAGAGCACAGTTTACTGTTCTGTCATTAAGTCTCCTGACACCACCTCAGCTGCTAAAGATAAGTGAATTTTTGTCTGAGATGTGATGGGATTTACTATATTCATCATCTGGTAGGTTCATCAAGGGATTCCTCTCATGTTTATGATCATGGTACCTCAGGTCCTAGAACAGCAAAACATAATTCCTTATTGACTGGGGCTCAGGAGGAGTAATGCGAGACCAGGAAAGTTGGGGTCTCTGGAAGCAGTTTGAGGCAACCAAGTCCAACCCGTGGTAGAAGGTGGAGTTTTGCCGCCTGGGCAAGTTGCTAATGAAAAGGTGCTTTTCTGGCATCTTATGGCAGAGGAGCCCTGACAAAACCTTTGCTAAGGGGTCTTGTGTTTTCTTTTGAATGCCAATGAAATTATTAATAAGAAGATCAATTGTAAGTGCTGCTCACAGTTTGGGTTGCCATAGAGACTGCAGACCTGCTGTTAGCACAAGCCAGACTTGGGGAGCAGCCCCTGTATACTCGCTGGGGTTGAGCATGTCCTGTGGCTTGGAGGAAAGTGCAACAGATTGAAGCTGTACATATCTGAGGCAGGGTAAATCAAGATGTTGTGGATCTCGGGATCAAGGAGGTTCTGCTTCAGATAAATCCTTTTTCTTTTTTTTGCTGCGCTCTTGCAGACTATGAGAGCAGAGAGTAATTAAGTTGTAGAGATGGCAAGAAGCACCCAAGCAGAGCCTGCCTTAAGTCAGGGATATAAACCAGGACTTGGACAAGGCCATGTTCCCACAGTACTCTGCTGTTTTTTAAACAACAAAGGAGAAAATAACCTTTATTAATGGGAATCTAGTCACCTTCCCGTGCCCACTGTGTGGTGCTGAAGATTGCAGGAAACTGGGCCCAGTGACTGGGCTTTCTGTGCTCCTGCCTACAAATGGCTTCAGAAACTTCTGGGGCAAAGCATAGCTTTTGCAATATTAATTGTTGTTAGAGAACCAGTTTTAATAAATTCAAACCAGCTACTTAGGTGTTTGTGCCCTTGATCTATGTGGGGGGAAAAAAGCTTCCATGGAAACAGGTATCTCAAGAGCCCCAGTATCCCTCACATGCCAAATTCAAAGCATAAAAGCAAGTAAAGCACCGAGAGGTGGTGATCAAGCAGCAGCTGCCCATCAAAATGCCAGTCCAGTCCAGAAGGAAGCAGGGGGCCAGAACTGTCCTGAGCCAAAGAGCAGAGCGAGGAGGTAAGAACCTGAGTCAAAGCCAGCAGCATGGCTGCAGGGTTGGGAATTCACTGCTGGAGAAGTCAGGAGATGGCCCTCAGGTGGCAGGGAGTTGCCTGACTTAATTGATGCCAGTTCACAGCACTTGGTGATGTACTTCACAGAGCCACCTGGGCTCATGGAGAGGATGCTTTCAGAAAACTCTCAGGCAAGTATGGATTTCTGTAAATGGCTGTTTACAAATAAGGCACTTACCACCTGGGCTTTACAGATAGCCACAGATTCCTCTTTAACACATAACCTCAGTCTCCCCAGCCAGGCTGAGCATGATCAGCTGTCAGATAGAGACGTTAAAGAGGAAAGTGAAACCTAGGCATTGCAGAGGTGGGTGTTTGCAGTACCTGATGTAAGTGATGGCAAGACTAAGTGAGAAGTGCCTGAGGAGTTAAATAAACTAGAGAGGTATTTATGGGAAGGGAAGTAACCAGCTTGAAAGAATGAAGAGGGGAAGAAGAGCTGTGAATGTATTTGATCACTATAAGCAGACACCGGCTGCCTCACACATCCTAGACAAATATGCTTTGACTTGTAATTGCATTGTGTAGACCTGTAGGAAGAAAAAGTAGAAGATAGAAGTGGAAGTAACATAACCTCTTCCGTATCCCAGTCCCCAAATTAATACTGCAAAAGCAGCAGTGCCTGTAGACCGTGTAGGAGGTAAATGTCTATAGTTTATTACATCTGCTCTGGCTTCACTTGGATAGATAATGCCAAATAAGTGAAACAGAAAAGTCTGAGGAGTGACTACACAAGTGACTAAACCCAGAATTGTTCTTAAAGCATTGTGGGAGGTGCATTGTGGTAGTGATGCACTTGAGAAGAATGTTAAGTGCCAAAGAGATAACTGAAATTCAGGAGTTTGAAATAGGTTTATTTTACAATTTCCTGAACTAAAAGTACAATTCAAACTGGACATGCAGTAAGGATCTAAATGCAGTTAGTGGTCAGATTAAAATAGAGGTTTCAGTCTACTCAAAACCAGGCTGCTGCCCGTTTATGCAATTCATGAAGGGGCCTTAGCTCTGGTCCAGCTTGCATTTTATTCAGACATAAGCAGAGGTGTTGGTTATACAGATGTGTTGTTATGCTTTAGTTTCACTGTTACTGTGTATGAGAAATTTATTGTTTTCTGGCAGTTAAAACTTGAAGGGGTCACAGTGGGTTTGGCCATGGCAGCAGGTACCAGCTCTGTGGTGCTCTATGGGAGTTTCTGATTTGGCAGACAAGTAAATACCTTTCCTTTTGGCACTTTCCATCAGCCCTGCCACTTGCAGGTAGGTAGCTCCATTCCCTGCAAAGGGAGCTAATGTGCTCTGTGGCCTATAAGCAGATCCTGTGTTCCCTGTGTCTGCAGGGAAGTTTCTTAACTAAAATCAGTTGGTTTTGGCCAGGCTTCTACTGTGCTGGTGACAGGGAGAGTTTGAAGATGTGTATATGCCATGTGAGCTTTGTACATTACTTCCACAGAACAAAGTGAGTTGCTATGGCTCATACATAGAATGAGGCTGAAGTGTGCCTTTGTATTACTCACTTTGCATGGCAGTTTTCTGGTTTTGAGGTCAGGTTTTCTTTGCTTTTTCTCCTTATAATGCATCTCTTAGTTCTTGCTTTCTCATCTTGAAAAGTAGAGAGATTCACAAATTATAGTACACCAAAGGAAACTAGAGTTTAGCTGTTTTGAGCTTCCTGATGAGCATTTCTCGTAGTGCCATTACTGAGGCTGTCATCTGAAAAATGGGTCTATTAAATGAAGAGCTTTGATATGTAGGAAGAAAATTATCTGGTATTTCGATATTTCTTTCCATGTTAAATTATTGTGCTGATGCACATCCAAGGGGGACTGTATTTTTATTGCAGAAAGAACAGTTAGATGTTGATAGTACCAAACATTTGCCTAACAGGAGGATGCTATTAAAAGTTCTACAAAATGTTTTGTTGTTTGTCATTACAAGTTATGGCTAATGTAACAGTTCCAGGGAAAAGGCAGGCTGTTAGTTCACAAAGTTTGCTCTGCACACACACGTGAACCCAGGTATTAGGAAGAAGTTCTTCCTTGTGAGGGTGCTGAGGTGCTGGCACAGGGTGCCCAGAGAAGCTGTGGCTGCCCCATCCCTGGTGGTGTTCAACGCCAGGTTGGACAGAGCTTTGGGTGGCATGGTTTAGTGTGAGGTGTCCCTGCCCATGGCAGGGGGTTGGAACTAGATGATCTTAAACTCCTTTCCAACCCTAACCATTCTATGATTCTGTGATTCTATGACTTGGAGCAACCTGCTCTAGTGGAAGGTGTCCCTGCCTATGGCAGGGGTTGGAGCTGGTTGAGCTTTAAGGTTCCTTCAGTCCAAACCATTTTGTGACTCTGTGACAGCAGGATGGGATGCAGGACACAGGGGAGCGAGTGATACACTGAGTTGATGCTGCAAGGGAGTGGGCACTTGGTGCCATGTCAGTGCCAGGACCCAGCAGGTGTGGGGAGCCTTGCTTCAGCCTTCATCCGAGACTGCTTTGCTTGCAGTAAACAGGACTAGGGGTGTTTTTCTTGTCTCATGCTTTCTTCCCATTGCCTTAGGCAAGGCCTTCTCCCTGTGCCAGCTTTTTCTGCTGCTGGCACCCAGAGCTTGAGCCCCGGAGCAGAGCTCCAGTTGTAGAAGGCAGCAAGTGCTGGACTTGAGGCTCCTCAGTGCCTGGGTTTGCAGGGCCTGCTCTTTTCATAGATCTGGTGTGTGGATAGACTAGAAAATAAATATTATTTCAGGAGTTGCTTTGATTCCAGCCAGCACAGGTTCAAAAAGAAGTTCATAAAAGTGACGTTTGAAATCATGGTGCAACTATTACCCTTTACTGTCCACTGAAGTCCTAAGTGGCCACTCTGCTCTTAGGATGGCAGCACACAGCATGAATGTTTTGTTTTGCAGCAGAAATGTATCTTGTATCGAGTGTCTGAGGCAGACAATTCAGTAAGCGTAAACAATAACTGATTTTGATAGAAGCAACTTGTACATTGGAAACCCTTCAACAAGCAGAGAGCAGTTTTCACATGCGTCTTCCAGCTACATTGTAGAACAGAATGCAGAAATCCGGATTGGTGACACTCTATGTGATTCCTGCTCCCTCACATGAAAAAGAAGAGGAAGGCTGCACTGTTGCACTGCTGTGGCTTTTTGACAAACGCATTGATGTGACTTCTTCTGTGATTATTCATTTTCCTTAATGGGTTTGAGAGGGCAAGCTCCTTGACAGTTTTATGGAAAGAAGCAGCAAGTATGCTGTGGTAGAGAAGAGGTATGGGGCATGTAATAAGTATACGTTGGCTCCACAGCTGTGCAGTAGAATGAAAGCTGTGCTCTCCTCCGCAAAATATAAGTGGTGCAAATTTGTTACTCCTGGGCAGACCCTGTTTTTAAGTGGGGGAGAGTCTGCCCTGAAGTTAAATAAGCAGTGAAAGAAAAAGGACAATAGAGGAAATGTAATACAACCATGCTAGTGAGGAGTGGAATCTCTGGGATTTGTACTGATCTTCTAAGCAGCAGTAATGCCCAGGGACTCTTGGTGAGAAGCATGGTGTGTTCTGTGCTGTGCCACATGCCTGCTGGTGCAGGGCATGGGGAGGATGGTGATGTCCGTGCTGATGTGGGACCTACTATTGCTGCGTGGACAGTCGGTGTGTCAGGGGGTACAGGGGTCTTGTTCCCTTTTCCATTCTTTTCATTCAACATCAGAGCTTCCCCAGCTGGTCAGGGTAAGTTAAAGCAGCAAAATCTTTCTACAGCAGACTTTTCTTCAAAGAGCCACTGGAGTTAATGGGTTTATCTATTCAAAAGTTTGTACTGTTCAGTAGGGGTTCTTGTGTGGTATGCACGTGTATGACCAACACGGTCAAAAGGTGAATATTCCAAGGAGGTTTGCCTGTCAGTATTTCCAGAGCACTGACCAACTCTTTCTCACTGTGTAGGCTCTTTCACATGAGCATGATTTAGTCAGTTATTAGTTGCTGGTGTTACCATCATCTTACTCAAACTGTTTTCTTCTCCACACAATGTACATCATCTGCACAATTTTATTCTCTGGGTACCATTTGACCTGCACAGAAGTTCTGACATCTTTAGTTAACTTTTCTTTTTCAGGCTGTGATTGAACACACTTCCTAAAACTGATGAGCGGTAAAGCTTTCAGCAAACTGCTTAGAGAGTTCCCAACTTAAACTTACTTTTTGCCAAGTGATAATCAGCCACTGTTTCTGATATCCCCCTAGTTAGAAGTTTTAAGAAAGTATTTCTAGCATCACTACCAATAATGGATAGTCTGGCTTTTAAGAACTGATTCTGGGAGACCTTTTGCATGCTGTATGTTGATTTGCTGTTGCTAGCAGGCAATACTGAGCAGCCTTTTATGCATATAAAAATACAGCACTGAAAAGTACTCCTGGACCATGGGGTTGATACGTAAACTTGCAGTGTTCTATTGATCATACATCTGAAATTTTAATACATAACATACAATCTGAATGCACAATATTGAGCTCATCAGTTGTGGAACACAGCCTACAGGTACTTTTTGCTGTAATTGTGCTCTTTGCTGCTGCTGCAGACAGCCATCTGCGTAGATATTCACAGATGCTAAACCTCAGATCCTAATGCCTCCCAGTCATCAGCAGGGAGCATGAGAGGCCAGTGTGAGGACTGAGCTTTGCCCTTTTTCCTCTATGAACACATGCCCATACATGCCCCCTCCCTTAATTTTCCTCTTGGACACGGTAAAACATGACAGACCAGTGACACACAGCTGGCTGAGTGAGAAGACGCGCGCACACTGCATTGATCTGTGCAGAATCTGAATCAAGAATGCCAGAAGGGATCATGCTATAATCAACATAACACGAATTTTAAGTTGCCAAAATCCTACTGTACAAGGCCCAGGTTCCCAAAAAAATCTTTGCTGCTTCACTCGAGACATTCTTTGGAGGGCAAAAGCTTGGTTGTGTTTTATAGTGAGTTTTCCTCCAGTGTATTATGAGCTGAGCACAAACTAAACTTAATGCTTTTGCAGTGATAGAGTTGCTCATTGTGCTCCCTTTTTCATTTGACTTGAACTGTTTTATTCGTTATTCCATGTTCTGCAGTAGATACAAACGTTTAGCTTGGAGAATGCTAAGGAGCACATGTGGTGCCCCGTGAAGCCTGCTTTTCTACAGGAACCACAGAAAATAACATAGAGAAAATTTCAGTTGCCTTTGGTGTAAAAATTAGCCTGAAAGGGCTTTGTTGGGAATTACCTTTAGCAAATCAGCAATTGGTGATAGAAGCTCTTTGGTAAAGATGCACTGAACAGTGCTTAAAAGTGTCTTATGACTCAATAGCTCTGTCATGTGTCAGCACCTGGTGAAGATGCTGATGTCAGTGGTATATTTAGTTTTGTAGTCACCCTTGACAAGATGAAATTTGGCCTCTGAATTCCAAGAACATATGGGATTATTGAGAAAGAAAATAGTGTGAACAATAGCTGTCCATGACATATTACACTGAATCATCCAAGCATAATATGGATATAATGAATATGTTTTTAAAGGCAAACATGATGTACAGCAGTGCCAAAGTTATCTAATTCATTATTCTGTCATGAATGATTAAATGTTAAAAATACCCTCTATGTTCCACAGAATAGCAACAGAGCAGTCTTTCATGTATGCATCGTGACATGATTTGGAGGAATACGAAGGGAGAAAGGTTTCTTTGTAATAGGTATTAAAAGATGATGAAACACCTTTCTCATCTGAATTCCAGTCTTTAATTTTTCAGGATATAATTACTCTGGTTATTTTTCATCACCTAAATCCCCTCCTATTTAACTTCCCATCATCACCCCACTACGTATACACAGCAGTGCAGCACAGACGAAGCAGCTGGCAGCCTATTAATCATAACAGAACTAGCGTTTACCTTGAAAAGGTGTCATCTACAGCACTGCACCCCTGTGATGCTAAGTTTGTGGCTTTGTTCTTTGAGATACATAATTTCTGGATTTACATTATAATTTCCAGACAAAAGTGAAGTAGTAGTGAAGTTTTAATACTATAGGCATTAATAAAAAAAAAATCAGTTTTTGTAATGCACATCATTATGCCTATTGCCCTGCTGCAGAGTGACAGAGCAGAGCATAAATATATAATGCAGTGGCTGAGAGGGCAGGGTGAAGGTTGGGAGCCAGTGATGCAGTTCTTTTGGTCTCAGCACTGGAGCCAGCAATAAGTGAAAGAAAAAAACATTGTATAGCATTAGGTTTTAATAATAAATGCTCTGTTTCTCAACCATAAGTTTTAAAGCTCTTTGAACAAAGAGGGCAATATTGTTACTGTCAAACACAGGGAGTTACTCGCTGAAGGTCACTGAGCAGGGTAACAGCAGAGCAAAACCGCTGGTGTTTCTCACACCATCCTTTCTGACTGTGTCCATGCTCCCCAGCATCCAAACCATGGATGGTAGTGATTGATAGCTGCTGTAGTTACTTGTTTGTAGGAGAGTGCAAACTGCCATGGAAAATTAATTATCATGTGCGCAGCAAATTATCTGTCCCCAACCCCAGTAAATAGAGAAGATGTTGGTGTGGTGGTAGGAAGACATCTGAAATATGTTGTTTTTTTTTTAATACGTGTATTTGTATATATATAAAATGTACGTGTCAGTGCATATCTAACTTTAAGTGTGTGTGTCTCTGGAATGCTTCAGGTTGGAAGGGACCTTAAAGCTCATTTAGTTCCAACCCCTGGCATAGGCAGGGATGGGCACCTGTGCCAGGGCCCCACCACTCTCACAGGGAAGTAAATAAATTCAAATGTATACATAGACTCATACACACTCACCGCTGAGGATTTTACCCTCTATGGCTGAGACGTAATCTGTTTGTCATGGCCATAAATGTAATTTTTTTTTTACCTAGGAACTGACCTTGCCCAGGTTACTGAAATAGTTGGGTTAAAAGAAATAATCTGCAGCAGCTGCTTCATAAAATAGGCTGCTTTCTTTGAGGAGAGGGAATGACTTTCCTCTGTATATTCTGTGGGCATAAACTTTAATACAATTACCTACCTGCACATTTCCTAGGTACACCTGATGCATATAGTAGGACTTCTCATGTCAGTAAAGCTCTGCTTGTTTAATCACAGCCATAGTACTCATAGGGAGCCATAACTGTTATGCTGTTGTTTATAACCCATGTCAAAAGAATAATTTGAACAAATGCAAAGTTCTTTTAGGAAAGTAGGATTTCTTATTTATTTTGAGGTGAAAACCAACAAAACTAAATTATTTTACTACTTACTGGCAAAGTCATTCTTGCTACATTACCTGTTTTAAAACTCACATCTCATTCAATTAAGATTTCATACCATTGACAAAATGATGCTCTTCTGGAAGAAAAATACTGCAATGGCTGCTATATACAAGCCATAAATAACCTGCAAGATTTTCAGACTTCAAAAGGCTGAGGGCAGGAAGAGATTGTTTAAAGATTCATTTGAGCATTTCTTATTCAGCACATTTGCTGCATTCAGTAACAAAAATACATTGAATCAAACAAAAGCAGTGGACTTAGATGGCAACGGAACACATTTGTGCTTTCGGCTTTTTCTACTTGTTTATCAAAACCAGAAGAAACGCCATCCCTAACCCAGTATTCCAAATACAATGTTCCACCTCCTTAACCTCCCGTGCCATAAACAAGATAAACTGCTTCATCACAACACTCAAAAGTTAAAGCACGGGATGCAGTTTATCCACAGTGGATCTCAGTAGATACAGGATAATAAATGCACCCTCAGTATATAATACATCTAAGTCACATTCAAAAGTAGAAAGCCAAAAACACTTTCATGCTTTTCTTTTTGGGTGAACAGTTTTAAGTATGCTATACCTGGATGAAAAACAGATTTAGCCCTTTAGAGTGCTGTCGTTTGTATGGTGCAATTGTCATTTGTTGTAGAGTTTCTTTCAAGTGGACCTTGGGTAATGATGTAGGGGACCAATATATGCATGAGCACAGGAGGAAATGCAGGGAATGGAAATCGTGTAGAGAAGAATGTTGTTTGAAATTAAGTATTTGTTTTAAAAAGCTTTTATGTCCTGGTTCATTCACAGACCTGCTTGTGCTACAATACAAAGACGAGACATGATCAAAGAGGGTTTAAATCTATACCCATGGTCACAGTGTAAAAAAACAAAACCCAACCCCCAAAATAAAGCACACAAACCCCCCACATGCTTCAATATAAAAAAAAATATGCTTAAATATGTTGTCTACACATATGCACACAATACAAACGCTGAACTCTGTTATCACAGTACTGTTCTGTTGCAGTCTCCTCCGTGCATTCTGAGAGCTCCTTCTTTGTTGTCTCAGGGGGAAAAATAATCATTCTCAGGCCAAGAACAGCCCCTGTATTTACACAGCTGTGGGACATCCAATGCAGAAGAGGCAAAGAAAAAAACATGCATAAAAGCCAAAGTAAAGACATAGCTATTTACAACTCAGCTTTTACTGACCTGCCTTTTAGAGTTCTCTGTCAACAGGTTGAGTTATTGAGCAGTAAGAAACACAACAAGCCTATGTGTTTCATGCATGTGTATGTGTGATATACAGTATGTCACATTCTGTTGCAGCTGCATAAATTCAGCATATATCTGGTGAAACTAAGGTAATTGCTGTAGAATGTTTAAAGTTGTAGCCACAGACAGATTTGGGTTGACTGTGAGGTTTCAGTCTAGTGACCATATGTACAAGTCTTGGCTAGGAAGAGAAGAACGCAGAAAACATTGGTCCAAATAGAAATAGATCATTTTTTTTAGTGTAGGAAGAAAACATGGAGAACACTTGGTCTGATCAGGAATGAAATACATTGATGTTTTCTAACGTTCAGCTCCATGTCTTCTGGATGAAACACATCCCTGAATTGAGTTCTAATTGATAAATGTTTCGTGTTCCTTACAGATCAATTTACTTTCATTTTCTTCTACACAAATTTACTATCCAATAAACAGTTTCCACCCTGCACATTCGTGTGCAAATATCTTTCCTCTGGAAATCAATAGCAGATGTCTTGCTAGAGTCACTGGGACCGGAAATGGTCTGAGATGCTGAAGATACAAACAATTAATTAAGAAAAAAGATTAACACAAAACCTCTTAGGCAAATCTTCAACCTCTTTCTTTGCTCTTTCCTTTCCTTGTACTATTTTGATAGCCCAGTGAAAAGCCAATTACCCTGGTGATTCCAGCAAATCACTCTATTAGGGAGACAGCTACTGCAAACAGGGAAGAGCTGGGGCTAAGGAGGCGTGGCTGCAAAGCCACTCTGTGAAAGGGGACTCATCTTTGGAAATTGCTCTGGAGCCCCTGGCTGCCATTAAAGCCCAGAGCAAGACACATATGTAGGGGCTCTGACCACCTCCAGAGCTTACAGCCTGCTTTATCTCAATCTGGAAAGATGCATTACTGGTGCTCCAAACACCACCTCAATACACTGGTGCAAATTAAAATCACAGAGATACTTCACAGCAGTATTAAAGCAGAAGCTATTAAGTGCTGAGCAGAGTTTAAAAACACAAAAGATTCTGCAGAGACCTGCTCAAAAGATGCCTGTAGGTAACAATACATAGACTTATATGAAGTCCTGCTGTCTTCACAGTATATCATTGTGTTACATTTTTATGGTTGGAATTCAGTGTCTCGATTTGACCAGGAACAGAGGGAAGATAAATCACAGTGCCAGAGTTTGATTCCAAAAGATACAGCACATTTGTGAAATGCACTTAATGGACAGCTATTGATTGCATCCAAAAGCTTCAGGCAAAGCAATACAAATACTTTGCACTGCGATATGTGAGCAGATACAGATCAGCGATAGAAATCCTATGGACTGCTCTAGGATACCATTAGTCACTTCTTCCTTTTATACACAGAATGTAAACAGGAATATCTAAAATACCAGTAGGCCACATACAGGAGATTTACATGTTAGAGATGCTGTTTATGTGCATAGAGACATAATATGTGTATATTAGTTTAGCTAATTCCATGCCCACGCTGGGAGCTGGGTAGGTGGAATAGGCTTCTTGCTCATGTCCTGGATTTCTTGTAGTATTTAACTTAATCTCCACACTATGTATTTTGAAAAAGCTTCCACTTTGATAATTGGATTCTGTAAGGCAATAAATGTAAACAGGGAGTGCACAGCAAGACCAGAATAGCCCCATTACAACATCACAATGAGAAGCATTTCATTTTAAAGCATAGAAATCCATCTTTCCAGAGGTATGTTGCCTTTCCTCCGTTCTGGGAGCTGAAATGATGCAGATAGCAGTAAGCACTTTTTGCATACCTAGTGTATTCATTGTTGTTGTCAAAACTATCCAGTGTATTTCTGTGCTAGCTATTATTACAGCTATTGCTAATAGCCAAATGGTAGAAGGTGTTACAGTTTTGAAGGCAAGCAGATGAGGGCTATTTACTCAACAAAACAATATGGCAGTTTCCAATTTGTTAGGCAGTGATTAAAAAAGCAGTTTTCTACTGTTATCAACAGTGAGGAAAAACTGGTGGACATCGTGTCAGAGGTCCTGAATGTATGGCTTGATTTTCACTTAGAAGCTGATGTTACTGTCAGACTGCTGATAGATCAATGCGGTTGCCTGAATTGGTGCTTTTATCCCAGGTGTTCAGCTTTGTGGGGGTTGTGCCTGGCCTGTTCCCAGTCATCTGGAGAACAAAACAGTGTTGAAAATTGACATATGTATTTGTATAACCACTCTTATTTGCATGAAATAAAAGCTTAAAAATACCTATTTACATTACAGAGTTCAAAGCGTATGCCATAAAGGATTTTCAAACAGGTACCAGGATCTAAAGTGATTGGCAGTGATCACTTAATAATACCTGTCACTTCAGAAGTCTGGTTCTTTATAGAAATAGATGTCTTTGAGGAGAGCTAGAAAAGCATATTCAAGTGTTGGCTTATTTAAGAGTTTATTCCTCAAGCTTAAATGTAAAAGTGCCCTATCGAAAAGCTATCATCTTCAGACAAATAGGTTGCCAAAGTGCTGCTTGAATGCATAATGCAAAGTCCATTACAGTTGCTGGGAACATAAACCCTTGTTTAATTTTACTGGATATTTTACCAGAAGCCAGAATATTGTCCTTTGCTTTCAAAACATATTGTAGCTGCTTAATGCTTAAAACGTAATGCTCGCTGATTCTACTCATCTTCACCACGCGTTAGGTTAGGTACTAAAAATACCTGTGTGCTGCCTTGTGTCCTGTTCTTTCTAACAGAATTTAATGTGCAACACTTTCAAGTACAACAAGTCAAAAGAAAAAGGAAAGAAGGAAGGAATACTCACAATGTCCGAGTTGAAGGGTTTCACATTGATATTGCGCGTTGAACTACTGGTAAGGGACCAGATCTTGGTTTTGTGCTTAAAGGCAGCTCTAACCTTCCGGGAAAAAAAGAAACCCAGTGGAAGATTTCTTTTGAGAAGTTCATGTCTGTTTGCACAGGTTCAGGGTACAGTCCTGAGCCATGACATCTTCAACCACACATTGACAGAAAAAGGTTTCTGAGGGTACAAGTTCTGAAAAGTTTCTGAATTTTCTCATGAGGTTCCTGGAAGAAGGGCAGCAATTCCAACATTTGTCTTTGATGTAAGACATTGGAAAGCTTTCTGAGCTTGAGAAAGACTAGAACAAAGAAACGTTTCTTCCTCCTTACCTTTAATGTGCTGCTTAACTTTAGTTGATTTCAGTAAAGATCAGGAATTCCATAATCAGCCCTGACTCTCCAGGCTGACTGCAGCAAAAGTCCTATCAATGCTTTAAGACTGAATAGGTTGCAAATACTAATAACATCTCCACAGAGTTGGGGTGCTACTGTTACATAGGAAGAAACAGCAGGCCATGGGGCAGAGCTACTTAGTAGCATCCAGAAGAAATTGCTGAATCCAAGTTGCATCCCCCAAGCAGCACTCCCATGAGCCGGAAGTGGTGTTCATAAGAAATTTCTATTGTAATAGATGGTGCTGAGCATTTTCTGCTATCTGCCATGGGAGAAGAGGATAATGCAAGCTCCAGGTGCAGCAGAGATTGTTCTCCACAAGCCCTGTGGACATCAGCCTTGCCTTGGCTTTATCCCAGCTCCTCTAAGACAGCCTAAACACAAAGAGATGCCTTGATCCAGCATGAAAACCTGAACTTCCTGCCAAGAAAAATACCCGGAGTATATCCTACTCTGTTTGGTTTCCCATTAAGGGCTGCATGAGCAATGTCCAAAGTTTGTTTTGCTGAGAATAGTATTGTCGTTTCTGGAACTGCAGATGTAACAAAGCCATAGCCTGTCCTGCATCCTTCCTTAGCAACACAGCCTACACTCTGCTCAGTAGTGCTGCTTTTGTTCTCTTTTTTTTCTTTTTAAACCTTTCTTAAGGTAAGTAAATTAAATTAAGCATGGGTCTAAATGCCGTAAGTCACAAAGTCACTACTAATGACTTGTATTAAAACCATGTATTAATTGAATGAAAAAAGAAATCAGTAGTATAGCAGGCAGTAATAATGGATTCTCTTCTTGTTTTATACTCACATTACTTGAAATTGGTAACACCAAATTAGTACAAACTGTTTGGTTACTTACCTCTGAATTCAGAAGACAGTGAAACAGAAACATGAAAAATCCCTGCAAACAGATAAAAGGGAGAAGGGTGAGTCTGACATACAATAATGTATTTCTTACAGTATTGTATAAAGCAGGTGTCAAGTAGCTGGGGATGTATAAATATCAAAGAGCAGGCCAAACTGTATCCTACATTGAACTGGAGACACCTGCAGCATTAGGTTACCTTGAGGCTCATCTGGACCTTTTCCTATTAAACAGCATCTCCTAATGATTGGGGTGTCAAGAAGAAATCTGGCTGTAGAGAACCAGGAATTTGGTTTGCATGACAAGAGAACTTTTCATGTGTACTTGCAAAGATAAAGGCAGAGGGAAATACTCTTTGGGAAACGCCAGATCAACATTTTTCACATTAGAAAAGCAAGGTTTTCGCATTGTGAAAATTTTCACAACAGAATTTTGTCATCCTTGGGTTTTTTGCCCAATGAAAGTGAAAAGATTCCATACCTTTCCCTCCCAAAAATTGTCTTTTGGGGGAATATTCAGATGAATTTATGGTTTTTATTTTGGATTATAATTGGAACTTTTCTTGTCAGTTCATGGGGAGAACTCTGCTGCACTCTTGTAACTCTAGTGCTGTTTGTTCCTGAGGATTGTTCCCCTTTGTAGCCATTATCTGGGAAAGAATTAGTGTTGCCAGCACTGTATGGTCAGCAAGGGCTTAAAACACAGAGGAAGGAACATAGAAAAAAGGCAGTAAACAGAAGCATGTGCAGACACTACTAATGATACACCTGCTGGATCTCAACAGCAGTTCAATAGCCATAAACTTTTCCACCGGTTACTTACTTGTAGTGAATTGAAAACAGCAAATATATACTGAAATACTAATGCATGGGCATTGACAGCCAAAACCCCAAAGATCCACGAGCTTCCCAAGATCGGTAAGAGAACAGCGACGGCTTTAGCTGTTAGCCTGAAAGAGAAAACAAAAATAGGAAATGTGATGAGCCAGTTAAACTTCAGCCCACACAGCAGGGAGTTTATCAATCAGTGCTGTCTTGGCAGCAAGGCAGCGTGTGTATGACTGTTCTCCATAAAATTCTTCAATGGGCAAGTATCTTAATTACTTATCCCTCATCAATGAAAATGGGGATAACAGAATTTCAGTATCATATGGGATAAATACAGATGGAAGGTCAGTAACTGAGAGTGCAGGGGAAGAGATGGAGAGATGGTCACGTAACTACTGTGGTCATATCCGCAGTTATAGTGAAGTAGTATTTGGTGGATGAGGAGTCAAGTCTAAGAGTCAAAACCACAGCAGAAACTGAGAACAAAGGCGGCATCACATGAGAAAACGAATCCCATAAAATACATCTAAAATACCAAGTACATCCAAAATACACTTGCTCAGCACTACAGCTGAGTCAAGACAACACAGAATTCCCCTTATAGAAAGTGACTTGGGATTTTTAATCACCACAAATAAAAGAAACATGATGTACTGCTGCCAAATACAGATCCTCTAACACCCCAGTATTATTCTGCTGCCACCATGCTTTGTTCAGAATCAGTGAAGAGAAATGTATGCCAAATACTGAAATAGCTTGTGTGTCTTGGAGGTCCCTACTAATATGTTCATTTGGCTTAGTTTGGAGATCTTGGCAGGATTTCAATAAAAGGTGGTATGACAGTTGAAAAGCTGATATAACTGAAAACATAAGAGGGATTTTTGGATTTGCCTTAATGAGTTGCGTAAAGCATGTGTATATATATTGAAAAACAAAAAGAAACTGTTGTAACTGGAGAGTGAAATCATCACATGAAGTTCTCTGAGGCAGCTGAATTCCAAGGACCAAACTTTATATAGAGTAAAACAAAGGGAAACACAGAGCAAACAAAGTCATTGCATTTAGACTTCTAACATCACAGTTAGGTCTCTCCAGTGTATCACTGCCTCCTACATTAACCACCAAACAACTACGCACTTTCTAAACAGAGCTTATTTATTTCCTTCATCAGCAACAGGAATTAAGGGCAGCCAAGCCTCAGAGCACTCAGGACCCTGCAGAACAGGCACAAGCAATATTTTAATCTGTTTTCTGCTTTGGCATAAACACTGCTAATATCTCTCTGCAACCCACTATCACTCAGCCACTTCCAAGGCAGACAGGCACAACTGATAAAATTAAACTCACAAGGATTATTGCTTATCCCACACAACTGTCTTCTCCTTAAAAAGCCCTCAGAGCACCATTTCTGATTCATGCTAACGAATTGCTTTAAAGAATTGTACCTTTGTGCCTGCATATACCCTGTAATATTCAGGGGTATCATAGTAATAGTCCTATGGAGTTTTTCTAGTGTAATCACAGAAAAATGATAAAACAATGGGATTACTCTAAGGAAGCCCCTGCCACAGGATGCTATGGACATCTAAAAAGGCTCCTACACATAGGATAAGAAGATAATTCTGTTCTGGATTGTTAAATGTGACAATTCAGATGCAGCTGCTTGTGCAGGAAGTCCCTAATCCTTTTTTGTGCAGAGAGATAGGAGTATATGATCAAAGAATCACTCTGCCTGACCTTTACAGTGGGGATACAGGGTTGGATGGACCCCCAGTCCATCACTTTAATCTGAGACGGCAGTCCTGCTCTCAGCCTAATCCATCTGTCTTTTTTGATTAAAACATTAAACACCTTCACAGCTTGTTTTCATGTCAATTTAACCCAGTAAAGGCAGTGTGAAACAGAGCAGGGCTAGGTGATAGAGTTAGTACGTCATTCCTCACGGTTTCCCAGCACTGGGCAACCCAGAAGCATTCAGGATATCCAACCACTCCATAATCACTCACTCAAAAACCACCACGAATCCCACAGGGTAAAACATTCTTGCTGTCACAACACTACTAACCAAGCACCCAGTGCAATTTTGCCTGTCAGGGATGAAGAGAAGTCAAACCTTCGCACACCTAGGCACCAGATTCTCAGTGAAGGCTCTCAAAGGACAAACTTCTTCCTGGGCAGCTGAGTATGATTTTGGTGGTACAAAACCAAAAGCACAAAGAAGGGACTTGCTCCCATTTGAAACACCCTTGAACCAACAGGGCAGATCTAATCCATACTTACCATAGCACTTACAGACACTTTACCCCTGCTGTAGCGCACAATATTTAAGCACATACTTACAATTAAATGTGCTTAAAGCATTTCAGTGAATTTAGCCTATGGTATTATTATAGATGGAGAAGTCAGGAGGGCAGTGAGGGAACAGGGCTAATGAGAATCCTAAAGTCAGTCCGTGATCAGTAAAGATGTATTTTTTCAGAAATTAGCACATCTCTGTTTAGCTGGAAACCTATGCAAGAGAGAAAGTTGGTTTAGGAAGATTAATATCCTACTACTGCCTTTTACCCCCTCATCCAGATGAAAAGCGCAGGTTCAGGAGAGAGGTGCACAGAGCTGCACGACAAGAGAACACTTGTAATTACAACCAATATAAATGAGAATTTTGTACAACACAACTCGATGAAGAAATCTTCTAATTAAACTTGGAGACATCATCTTTATTTCAGTGACCTGAGCACACACATCATTACAGCCTTGATTAAAAGTCTGTGTGGAAGAACGGCACAGGCTTCAGGTTTAAAAGGAAATCTGGGACAAGGAAGAATCTGGTATCTTTATTTTATATATGTATATATTCCTGTATTGATTCTTATCTTTATGTGCTTGGTCATGAATATTTCTGCACAATTCAATGTAATTCTGCAAAGGGTTTGTTCAGCCAGAAAATGAAGGAATACCTTAAAGCTGGAGCTCTCCTATTTAATGAAAAATGTTTTTTAAAAGATACAGTTTAAAACCAACTAAAATAAGCTTAATTTCTGTGTTTTTCTCCGCTAAGGTTAAAGCTCATCACCTCAGCTCTAACATAAGCTGTGCTCCACTGGGAGCTGCCAGCAGATGACTTCTTGTAATCACCTTTATACAGAAAAACTTGTGCAATACTACAGAGCCCTCAGGCCTTCAGGAAACTGCACCTATGCAAGACTTGGGACAGACTGCGGGGAGGATACACCAACACCTGGAAGATGGATTTAGGTACCTTCAGGTTCCATGAGGGTTTAAATGTCCTCTCTAACCTAATAGAGCAGGTGATTAGTATGCCCAACACAGCTACGCTTGCAAAACTGGCTTCATTACAGACCACCCTTTTTTCTTTATCTCTTTTGTACTCACACTCTCAATTTGTAGTGAATTTCCAGTTTGAGTATAATTCTCCCCAGCTGGTTTGTTGCCAAAAATAAGTTTTCATTATTTCTTTTTGAGTCAGAGCATAAAAAGCTTCATCTGTAATTTGTAGCTGGGGGCAGAATAGTGTGAGTTACTCAATTTCAGTGTTTTGAAAATCATTCTTGCAGTTTGGATTTTCAAGAGCTTTTAACATAATAAATACCTTATATATTTTTTAAAACTCATATATTAATAAAGACTATTAAGCACAGGCTTCAGCACATGTGCAGCAGAAATACATAGCTAACAATGAAAACAGAATACAGACGTGGGATTTTTCATGCAAATGCACTACTGTTTCACACACATCCATTTAGAAGAGCAGCCATATGAGGTGAAATTCACTTACAACTATCTAAGGGTCAGCTCTGCATATGTATCACTTAAATCTCTTTAAGTCTTTTTTTTTCTTTTGCCTAATTATTGCAAAGCTTCCTATGGTTGCATGCTCTGAATTTCATCCTGTGTATGAAATTACTAGTCCAATATGTTTATGAGCTTTACTTACAAAGCAGAGGGCTCAGCCCTAGTGCTCCTGGTCCTCTGTTTTTCCCTTCTTCCCCCCCATCCTTATTTCATTTTATCATTGAACTTTAAAAAAGAAAAATACTCAGTGTAAAACACTGCGTCAGAACACCATTAAGGTGGCAAGGTTAAAAATCTCAGCAATACAGAAGTTACTGTTCCACACAGCACATTAATTCTGATACACTGCACATACTTTATTTTTATTCACATTTTTCTTTGCTACATGAATATTTTAGTAGATTAGTTCTAGTGCACTAAGATACAAAGCACGATGAAGTACATGTTTTTGGAGAAAGAATACTGCATATGACTTAAACTGTTCAACCTTAGAAGTCACTACCATCTCTTTGACTTTGTGGCACTGTTAACATGAATAGCCACACACTGTGATACTGAGGTCCAGCCCCACCAGGACTTCATAAACCTTGCTGAAATCTGCCTTTGTCCTTATACCCTAATGTGGAAGAAAACAGAACAGCCACTGCCTTATAAAGGACCCTCTACATTTCTGCTGCATGCCCCTTCTCATGCTTTGGTTGTTGAAACTGGAAGCAGCCTAACAGCCTGCTTCTCACATACACATTGAGAAGCTCAGACATTGTTACTGTCCTGCAGTCTAACGGCATTCAGTCGGTGAGCTTTCTATCTCTGTATCTATACACACTGAATGACCAGCCCAGGAATTAATTAGGAACAAAGCAGAACCAGGACAAAGATTTCTTTCTTCTTTCTGTTCTTTCCTGTTGCCAATGTATTTTTTTTTAAGTACCTATTATTACTCAGACAACTTCTGGAAAATGTGAAAATATCTTAAGTCTGATTAAATCCTTATATCCAGAATATATATGGAACAACCTTTGGGATATTACTAGCTGTATATGGACTACTTAGCAAGTCACTCTACAGTTAGGGTTGTTCCTCACTGCGCCCCAACACTAACAATCTCCTCAGCTGTGCTGCAGAGACTCCTGAAGCTCACCAAGAACCACTGTTAGCCATGACTTAGGATTTCTTTCAGCTCAGTATGGTTGTTTATCACTAAAAGCAGTCTGGCAGGGATGGGCACTGCACACCCAGACCTGCAGAGGCTGCCCTGCATAGACTGCTGGCCATTACAAGGTCATACATAGTCCTACTCACCTGAGCACTCCCTTGTGTGAATCCCACTGTTGAGGGCAGAGAGGAGTCCTTTGAGACTCCTTAGAAACTTTCCTGATACACTTGTAAGAGTATCAGTAATGCTATTCTTTAACTGCTAATCCAGCTCTCCATGTAACATGCACTCACCTTTTGAATCTCCTGGTGAAAAAGAGTAGTTCTCTTCCCATTTCCTGTTCTTACAGTTTCCTTCTAATTCTAGAGAAGTAACCCTTGCTCACCACAGTCTTCCACTGCAAGTTTCTTCAGTTGGCTTTGGCTGGTTGCTTTTGTTCTCCATTTACTTCTGTGCGGGGTTTAGTATTTTTTGTCTGTCTTGCTCAGTCAGATGGACTGTTACTCAGTGGTTTGCACCAGCTGAGATCCTGAAGTGTGCACTAATCCATCAGTGGAGGAAGTTTTCTCCGTTGAATAATTATAGCTGCACTGAAGTCCCAGTGTACAAGAAGTATGGGTTTCAACGGCCATATTTTCATGACTGACATCATATAAAATCATTGCACTAAGTTACTAGAACGTTTTTCCAAGAGCAAGGTTGAGCCTTATAGTTTTACTGTATTTGCAATTGGTTTGGAAGAGCTGTAGTCAACTGAGATTGCTCCCTTCCCCTTATTTAATCTCTGCCCTTTCCTGTTATTACCCTGAGCACACTGTTGATATTTTACAACGATGCAGAACAACTTCACTGACAGCACCAAGAAAGAAATTTCAGTGCTTGCAGAAAGGAAACTTTATTACATCTGTGAAGGAACCCCTAATTCACAACTCAATTTTATTGGTCATACATAGAGCACTGATCCTTTTTAAGACTTCTGACATCCACTTTTCAGTCATGATGTCTGCTGAAGAACTAAATTCAGACCCATAAGGCAAGATTATATTATAATTGGAAGAAACACTGTCTAAAACAAAAGGAAGTCCTTTCCAAGTCACCAGAATTACTACCCTGACAAATAGGCCTTTTAACTGAAATTCCTCTCTTGTTTCTTAAACTCTTCACTCTCCCCTTTCAGTAACATCCATTGCACTTGATTGATAGAAACATAAATCCAAACCCCTAACATCCCACAACAATGCGGTGAGAAGTTAAATTTGGTTCAGTTTCCATTCTTGTTACAACTCATGTTCACTAACCTCCAAGCTAGGAGCTGCTGGGAAATTACATGCAGCAATTCTAACTGAACGAAAACGTTTTTCATTCAAGTTGGGCAGTGCTCCCAGCACACACCTTGACTGCTCTGACTCACCAGTGCCTGGGCTCCCATTCCTGCCAGCGCCTGAGGAATGGCATTCCTCAGACCATGGCATCAGGAGTGCTCTGTACTGCTCCTCACTTTGTTACCTGATTTTCCAAGGAGCAAAGCAAGTACTAAGCAAATCAGGTGGCAAGTTGCCACTTACACCAGACAGACAAATGGAAGAACACCAATAACAAGTAATTGTTTTTAGTGAACTAGACAGCCAGCAGTAATGACAACACAAGTCTTTGTGGCTGACTCAAAGCCACTGGTATAGTTTGGAGCCTACAGGATCAGGTTTCCTTTCACACCTCAGTAAAAACCAAGTCTCAGCAGAGTGCACTGTGGATGCTAGAAGCAGCTGAGCAGAGTAGCTGAAGCACAGACTGGAGTCAATCCCTCAAGCTCCCTTCTAACTTAGCAACCAATTTACTCCACACATGGCATGACACAGAGTAGGTGTTGGGGGTTTTTCAAAACAGCATTAATCTGAGCACTCATCTCAAAGGCCAGGTGTGGATATGAATTCTGCTCCTGCCACCAAGCAGTAGGTCATGACCTACATGCACCTTTCTCTCCTCCTATACTTTGTCTTGGCTTTATAGACAATAAGGCTGATGACCCATGGAATGCCTTTTAATTAGCACATAAATAGTTCCTACCTGATCTTGGGTGATCTGTAGGGACAACTGTAATAAATTCAAGAGATAAAATAGTAAATAGAAAGACAAAACCACTGGTAAGCACAGATGCAATTTCCCATATTCCCAAATGTTATTTGCCCTTTCAAAGTGATGTTGTGAAACTGAGTTAAAAACATTTACAGATGCTTCAGATCATTGCTTTCTGGTGGGTGCCATTTATAATCCAGGGAAGATGCTGCTATTCAGAAGTATTGCAGCTATGAAAAAAAACAAAACAGGCTACAGCAGCAACTAAATTCAGACTGATTTTTCTCATGTGCATGGGAAGGGGGTGGCATTTCTCCTTCTCTTTTACACTCAGTGTATAATGCCCAGCTTTCTCACCACAGACCCTCAACAAGAACACAGATGCTGTCAAAGCAGTGCTACTTCTTGTAAGTCTTCCCAAAAGCTAAAGCTGCCTTCAGTAGATACAGCTTTTGCCCAGAATATAGGTCTGGGCTCAAATCAGTCATCTGCCTAAGGGGCTGCAATTCCCTTTTTCCAAAAGAGCACTTCGACTTCCTGCTTGATGCTCATTCTCGCCTATCGAACCGGCTCCACTTACATTAAATAATGACATACTCACTGGGGTCAGGTGTACCTTCAGATGAGTCATGAGACAGTTCCCGGAGAGAGGAGAGTCCTTTCTAATCCTCGCTTTATTTTATACGTGGAGTAGGGCCTGAAATTCAAGTCCTCTTCAAACCCCCATGAAGCGTAACAAAATTATGGCCATGACCAGAAACGGAGATACCTTAAGAATTTTAAAGCTGAGAAGGCAGTTCCAGGGGCTGGCAGCACTTTCGACTTCAGCACCTAACCAGGGATTTAGGAATCTATGCCTTGCTAAGGCCTCCCACAGCAAGTCCCAGCAAGGTGACCCTCCATCACATCCTGCTCCTAGAACTAACAAAGAAAAAAAATACTTCCTTCGGGAAGTAGTAAGTACTTCAGTGAAACACGTCCTTCTCCTTGTCTTTAAAGCAAGCAATTAAAATAATACAAAGAATTAAAATGTACTGTCCTTGCAAGCTGAATTTTCAGTGGTTAATATTTTCCCTGGGGAACAGAATTCGCAAAGGGTTTTTTCCATTCTCTCTCTAAAATACCTTTCTTCAACGTTTTTGGATACTAATTTTCTCATTGCAGTGCTGCTGAGACAGCATTCTTCACCACTTGATGCCCAAGGTTACAGCTAATTTTCCACTGAACTTTGCCATTGAGTCATCAAAGAAAATAAGAGCTTATTCTCAGAGTAGAAGAATGTTCCACATCCAATCAAGGAGTGTGAATATGTGGGTTTGGATGAGGCCATACAATACCTGCACCAAGTGGCTCTGTACCATGGGATACTCAGTTGTTCATTCCCAAGAGACACCCGATAGCTACTCTGTTCTGAGTTGTCTACATTAAAAGGTGACTGGCAGCTTTTGCTATGTATAGTCTTGTTGCATATTTGTGCTTTAACCATCAAAACATTGTGTGACTCTTTGCTTCCTTTCATGCTCTGCTTCTTCTGAAGCATCACTTGAACCTCAGGAACAGCCCCATGTAACTGAGTTTTCTCTTTTCCCATAGCAACCTCCAAAAGAACACTCAGTATAAACATTTCCAGTTAGACAATCACTTCAGCTCTGCTGAGGATCATCGTAGGTGAGCAATGAGACAATCCATTTGTGCACAATCACTTGCACTAACTTCACAATCAATCGTACATTTCTTTAACATGCAGGTAGATCAGAGGGTTGGCTGTTTGTTGCAGTCACATGTTACACTTCTTGTAAACCCCAAAAATGAGGCTGCTGGAAAAGTTTTTTGGAGACTCGGGTAAGGGATGACAGAACAGATTTCCCAGTGGTTGGTGCTGATGAGCATGGCCAGAAGCCAAACAACCAAGTTCTCAGAAAACCATGTGGAAAATAAAAGCAGTTTAAAAGGAGAAGAACAAGCCCTGATCCTTCCATAGAGAAGATTTATGACTTTCTTGAACACAGTTTCCTTCCCAATTTCTTACAGTGTTTGACTCTTCCTTAAAAGCTGGTTTTGGAGTTAAAGGAAGCAAGAGAGGGAAAAAACTACCCACTTCCTCTTAATTTGTTGTTCTAAAAAGAAAATAAATCGCTATGTTCTAATGCATCAGGTCTTTTCATATAGCGTGCTATTACCAAGGGCAGTTTGTTTCCAAACGTGAAACAGTTCTCTTTTCAGTTTGTACCTTACAGAGCAAGCACCCAAGGAAAGAGCAGCATTTTTTTCCTCACAAGCAGACAACAAAAAACTAAGCAGGAGGGTTTATCTGTACACAGTAGCCATGAGCTAGTCCTGGGCTGGAAAAGGTCATGGTATTATTTATGTTTCTAGGTCAGACAAAAATATCAAGTAATTAGTTGCCAAATAGGACCGTAAAGTTAGTTATAGGAGCAACATACTAATAGGATAATCTAACCTTGGCTGCTCTGGACACTCTGCATATGTGAAAACAGATGTTCCTTCAGACTTCCCCCTTCTAACAGGGACCTAGTGCCTAGCTCTGTGTTGGACTCAGCCCAGGAGAAGGAATTTGTTGCAACAGCTTATTCCCAGAAAACTCATTACCTGTTTCTTCCAAGGACAAGGCAGTGGAAATGTCCCAAAGGGCGAGATCCCGTCTGTGGGTGCCAGATGGACCAGGCTAGATGTCATCTACTTCTTTTCTCCAACATTTGCACCTAATTATTATTTCTTCCAATACAGACTCCATTGTTTTTCACAGCTCTCAATGCAGGACCTTCTTCCATCTCATGACAATATTCTATGTAGACTGTCCGTAAGTATATTAGCAGTGTGAGGCATGAATCTACAGTAGCCCAACACTTACTATTTTTAATAGGCTAAATCTCTGCAAGTCATCTTGAAGCAATGTACTCAAAATTAGTCTTATCACACTATTTACAGCCACCTGAATCTTTCTGATAGTTATTATATCATGCAGTGAAAATCTCTGTTTTCCTGGCAGTAAACTAAGATGATAGAGCCAGTGCTAACATAGAGAGATAGTCAAATTACATATGGTATGGAAGGGACCTCATAGTGTTCACTTATCCTTACAGAACGGGAGATTTGAGGAAAGAATTTACATGACTGGAATACTGATATGAAAGGACACAGTTTGTTCAGAATGGACATGCAGGGAAAAATAAAAGTTATAGCAGAAGTAAAGACCTGCTCAGAGAGCCAGGAACTACAGACAGAGAGACTTTTCAACATGTTCTGTATGAAAATAAAGGCAAAGGAAGCAGGAATAGTATGGCAGCACACATCTACTTTGGCTTTTCAAACCAGGAGGCTAATAAGGATGGGGCCTTTTTTCCCCTAAACATCTCAAGAGTCATCCAAAGTGCAGGATTAGGAGTTAACACAGAGCTAGCTTCATGCCTGGGAACCAGGAAAAAGCAGCCTCACCATGATGGGCTTATTAGAAATCTGTAGGTGTGGCTCTTAGCTTGAAGTCAGTGGGGCTCATAGTTTAATTTAGAATGACGAAGTAACAATCACATCAATCCATACACAACATTTCTGTGGAATAACATTTACCATCCAAGGAGCTGACCTCTGAAAATGATCTCTTGACCTAAGAAGTCTCAGTGACCCTTCATTATTCAGCATTACCAACGGAAAGATCATTCTCCCATTTCCATGGCAACGGTAGCAGTGAACAGCAAAAGCTATCAAGGTCAGGCATATAAACTGAGAGAGAAAAGTAATTTTCGTGTAATGGTTCATACGAGCTTTAACTGCAGTAGTGGCAAATAAATAGCCATATACTTGCTTGATCACCTGTCTCAAATGTACATAAGGGAAAAAAAAAGAATCACTGAAGTACAACAATCACTGCCTTGCTGTCTGGGTCTTACACCTGCTCTAGTGACTGCTGCTTTGGAGGGGAATGGAAACTGCAGGAAAGCATTCAGCTATGAAGTGTTGTAATGCGAGAAACTTGATTTCTTATTAAGCCAGCATTAAAGAAGTTTGTCAACATACAGCTTTTATCATATTGATCAAAGTTCAGGTCCTAACTGCACAAAAGCTCAGGCAGAAAAGTTAAAGTCAGAATTCCTGCCTTCTACCAGGGACCTGCTGCAAATGGAAAGCAGCAAAAAATCTTATTACCTCCCTACTGACCTACTCACAGTATCCAGGTGCTGTTATGGCAGGCTCCGATCCCCTCCTCTTTTCCCCATCACCCTTTGCAACAGCCATGACATCTCCAGGAGCAGGTTTGCAGGCTCTGGCTCATTCTGGGGTATGGAGGCACATGGCTGATGGGGACCTGCCCCAGTGCCAGCATCAGTGGCTGAGGCTCTTGGAGCTTCCTGGAATCATCTCAAGCCCTTTCCTTTATTAAGATGCTGTAGTACTGGATACAGCTGCAGTTCCATATACATTATGAAAATGAAAAATAGACTCTGTGACCATTTCTCTTTTTAATTTCTGAGCTAAGGATTTGCTGATTCTGTTGTTCTGTACAGTGGGCTCAGAAAACAGCTCATGATAAGCTCCTTGATGTGGCTCCATACATATTTATGTCTTATTAGCACTTACTTTTTTTTGAACAAGTAGTCTGAGTCATTACTATCTCTACTCACATGAGAACACCCAAGGCTGCTTTGTTCTGTTGCTGTATTTGGGCATTCCATAGGTTCTTAATATCTTTGTTAAAATAAGTTAACTCATTTGAGAAGGCAGCTGGAGAAGCTGTGTGGACTCACTGGGGACAATAAACACAGTAGAGTTAGAGAGCATGGCTCTTAATGGGGTGACTACAGCACCTCCCTTCAAAAACCTCACCATTCCTGACATTCTCTTACTTTCAATTCCCATCCGACTTAACTCACTTTTTGATTATTTCTAATATTGTTCCCAGAAAAAAAAAAAGTGTTTTATTCAGTTTCTCTCACTAAAATATGTTTCTGCCTCACATCTTTTTCAATTGAAAAGAATTGGGCATGATTTCCAATTTCTATTTCCAAACACCTGTAACATAGCTGCAGTTAAACACATTTTATTACTTACCTGAAGATAGCATATAAAAGTTAAAAAGGATTTTGATTCTAAAATAGGACATTTTCTTTATTGTAATTACCTGTATTTTTAATTTATTTAGTTTTATTTTAAGAGCATGCTGTCAGGAAAATATATAAATCACCCTTAGCTAAAAGATCTGTCAGGCTGGGGAGTGATTTACAAGGATGCTTAGAGCTGTGCACAAGGTGCATGTTTAAATAAGCATTTAGTTTTTGCAATGCCATAACTATAACATTTGTCTTATTATTCTGCATAAAGCTGACACAGAGTTCCAGGATTATAAATTGGACCAAGGATGTAAATGCAGCAGTTCGAGCAAACTCTTGAAGTTATTGCTGTTCACAGTGAATTGCACCATTTTGTGATCAACGGCCAGCATTTAATTGGTACCCTGGTATCAGGTATAAAGCTCTGATTCATGACACTGCACTCCTCCTACCAGTATTTCCATGGCCTGAAATCTGATACATAATTAGGACATTTCTAAAACAAAAGAATATGAACTTCAAAGCTCCTTTTCACAGCAGATTTTCAAAAGCTGAACCTTTCTGTTGCTATAATTCCAAAATGAAGTCATGCTGTTCTTTAGACGTGTCTGGGGGGGGTGGGTGACACCACACCTGCATTGTTCCCATACATCACTATATGATATCACTAACAATATCTTTGATCCAGCTCCTGAGTACGGTGGCACCGTGTATGCCATAAAAGACTCACTAGGAATGATTCAGCCTTTGGCATGGGGCCAGCAGAGAGTTCTGTTCTCATTAAACGCCATATAAATCCTGACTTGACTTAAGGAGGCCCCATCTCAGTGCTGCGCACCCGCAAGTTCCTACAGAGAGTAGCTTTCACCTGCAGCAACTGCTCTTAGCATCCTAAAGGAACTACTAGGGTGAAATCAAGTAACTGAATAAGCACAACATAGGTTTCTAGACACTGAAGGTGAGAAATAGCTGAAGGGTAGCTTGGTGTGGCCCTTTCCCTCACACCCTTCCCTTCCATTACTGACTCAGTCATGTTAAAAGGAAGGTTTTATCACAGGGATTTAATAATCAAGTTTTAATCAACTTCATTCCTGCCTGAGTGTGCCTAATGAAAAGTATTTTAGCTTTATATTCAGAAAATCCAGCATCTCTTAAATACCAAGCTTTCCTAGCATATTTTGTACCTGTATGTTGTATCTTAGTGCCCTTTCTACCACAAGACAGAAATAGGCATATGAGTATCAAAGCTGCTTGTTCCTTTGAGCTCACAAATCAACAGGCCCTGATCATCACGGAGCAACAAACAATGTTTAGGGAGAAATGAGAAAAAGCAATTCCCACAGAGGATGATTTTTGTGTCAGAAGGACACAACTATGAACAAGATGAGCTGTGCAAAGACTCACAATGTTACCTTGTCCAACTCTGCCACAAGACAGAATCAGTTGTCACTCCTGGCACCAGAATTAGCCCTGCAGATGTTTGTGTGACCACTTCTGAAAGCCATTCAAAGAAAGACACTCAGCAGCTCTCCAGGTGATCAACTCCATTGCTTTGTAACTCCCTTCCCACCACTGGAAGCTCAAGGATATTTGAGTTTGAAGCCTATTACTGTTTGCCTTTTTTTACTGTGTTTTTGCAGTAAATGCAAACATAGCAGCTACATTTTACATACTTTCGAATGTTCACTCCTTGCAAAAAGTGCTTGAAATTCACCTGAATAATCACAACATGGCCTGGAGCCTTTCTCCAGTGCTGTGACTCAGCGTCTGTGGTAAAGAAAGCACTACACCATTACTGTCATTATTGTTGCTAAAAGATTAGCACTTCCTCATTAATACTCTCATTGGCAACATTCAGACCCATATTATTTTTAGTTTAAAACTCTGAATCTAATAAAGAGATACCCAAATTGCATTTGTATTTGCCATATGCAATGACCCAAAAATTTAATTAGATTGAAGACATTATCATTGGCATAAGCACTTCAGCTCACTAATTGTCATTGCTTAATACTTTCATTTTAATTATTTCCTCTATTGCCAGTCAACTCTCCTCCTTCCAAGAATTTCCATGAGATGCATCACTCATGGTGTTTGAAGTCATGTTCAGTGAACACACTTCCTTACAATTAGAAATGGTCAAGGAAAGGAATTGCTGGAAGCAGATTTCGACTGCCACACTGCTCTACTTCAGCAAATGAGAAAAGGTCTATTCTCTTTCAGCAGAGCACACAAAAGTAAGGGATTCCATTTATCTGAGGGTTGCACTGTAGCATCTGCCACCCAAGAAAGGCACAGAAAGGATTTTCTAATGCTATGGATTTTGAATCCCCAGAGACTTTCAGGAGAGTTTGAAGATTATAATAACTTGCTCCTCACCCCTCGTGGAAAGGGATAAAGAAGAAAAGGAAATTCTCTAATGGTCCTGCAAAGGGGTGAAGGTCAGTTGTGGAAGGAGATGATGGTATCTCCTTTGGCAGGAGAGCTCTCACAAGAGCTTTGAGCAAGTGCTGTGATTGACAAGTTCTGTGACAATGAAGGGCTGCACAGAATCCTTAGGAAGAAAAGTCTGTGGAAACCAAATGACATGAAACAGGAATGGACTCACAGGAACTAAATGCAACAAATGCATGGGACCTTGCAGAATAATGCCTGATGCTGAAAGCACCGTAATCATCAGCACTACCCGCTAAGCCTGGAGGCGGGTGGCATGTTTATAAACACAGTGAAACAGTGATGCGGAGTCATGGCATGGAACAGATCATTGATTAAACGGATGAGCAATTTGCCACAGTGCATTTGGTGTGCTGCAGGGATATAATAGATGGCTTTGCAAAGAGCTTTAGAATGGTCAATTACACAGTTAAACCATACAGATGTCTGCGGCATCAGGAGCTGCTGGAGGACAGCCCTCTTGTATTTGTATCTGTCAAAGACAAAATCCTTCTGTACAGCTTACTTGTTTTCAGATAAGCAAAGTAAGGATGGGATTTGCATTAAACCCAAATACTCTGCTTTCAGTTTCATGCTGAGTGGTTGATACTGTATTAAAAAATGCTGAACAAACTAACCCACAATCTTACATGACTACCTTGCCCTGCTGAGCTTTCCTGGCTCCTGTGCACCGCAGCTACTGCCATTTGTTCCGATCCTCAGTCATTAATTTAACTAAGCAGAAAAAATGTTTTTCATTCACCTGATACAGAACTAAGAGGCTGTTTTATTATTTTACTGAGTGAAGATTAAGCTTGGGGGGAGGAAGGAAATATAAATGAAAGAAAGAAGAATGGGGTAAAAAGCTAAGAACTATCTCTAATTTTGCTGTAATTGCTTTCTCTATGGCTGCTGATGATAGCTATCGCTGCTGGTTCACCAGCTTCCAAGTGCACACTTCAGAAAAAAGATGGAGGTTTTTCCAACTCATTGGGCTATTTCAGAGCAAGCAATGAGAAAGTATTCAGTAAGACCTGGACTTGGCAATTTAGTCAAGATAAGTTAACGAGACTGTCTCTTCTGGACAATATAATGCAAAAGTGACCTTGGCTGGGAATGCTCAGTGTGGCTAAGGGTGGTACCTCTTTCTAGACTAAAACTGCTGTTCCTGCAACAGATACATGCCTTGCATTTCTCCATTATGATTAGCATTAGTGTTCGTGCAAAACTCAGATCTTTGAAAAGTATCATTATACTTTAACCCTTGTAATCCAGGACACTAGCAACTCAGGTAATCAAACAACTCCCTGTGATAGACTCAATCAGGGAAGAGCACGGGTAATGAAACATGCACATTTCCAAAACACTGTCAGCATTGGATATCTTTTCTCACTGTGACAGAGAAGTAACTTCCTAACTAAATATAGCAGTGAGAGTTTAAAGGAGTAAAGCAGCAAGACAAAAGCTGTCTGGGTCCCAATAAGAGTTAATGAATGCACTGAGTGCAATTAAGACTTTACATGCAGCAGAAATAAGTAAGAAAAATAACTCAAATCGTCCACAACTGAGAAATGTAATCATGTGCCTTTTCAAGCACGTGAGCAATTCCATTAATCTGCTTTACTTGCATTACAGAAACTACTCATACACATAAACTCAAATATATTATGATTAATTATTTCCCTAACAGAAGAATGGCTAATGCAACTAAATGCTGTATGTGTGCATTTAAATGGTTCAAGGTACTTGATTCAACATTTTATGAGCTAAAACATTTACATCTGTTTTTGGTGGAAAATCTGTTCCCAGGATGCAAAACAGAAAGCAGCATTTGCATTGTTACACAGAAGTATTTTGCTGAGAGTCAATAGCTAATCATCTAATAAAAGGTTCCAATATAATCAGTCACAACCAAGTAAAAGATCTTGTGTTCTACACGTGTTCAGTATGCTGCAAAAACAATCCAAAAACCACGTTCTTAATCAAATCAAGTAATAAATGGGAGTTAATAACAATTCTTTGCTTAGCTCTTAACAGTAAACTGCTCTTGCAGAATAAAATTTCAGAGACTAAAATGGTGACTATTTTCACACGCAAAAATTCCTTCTCCAAGTACTTACTGTTTGGACTGTCACAGGACTCTATTACGCATTTACTGGCATCACCGATCATACACTGATTATTAATTGTATTCATGTGGCCTTAAATTACTGGGTGTTTTGCAGTTCACGTATCGTATAAACCTACACTTCAATGCTGCTTCTTGAGTTAATCCCATATTTTATTTTGGGGATGCTGTTATTATTTACTCAGAACAGACAGACATGTCCACACCAGTATCTGAAACTAGAATAAAATGTTCAGCAAGATGCTGTCCAAGATCTCCGCTGTGACAAGCAATGTCTGAACCTGACAAGGTCAGTCAGTTGATAATGTGCTGCACGAAATGTAAATAGGGAAGATAAATAATAATTTTATGATAAGAAATGAATTTTGTTCACAGCCTCCTTTTCTATTTTGGCTTTTAAACATGAAGTTTGACAGATGCTGCCTTCAGAAAAGAGCACTGGCTCACCCTGATGCATCTTCTTGTCACATTTGAGTCAGCATTTGAGAGGACTTGTTGCCATATGGAAAATCAGGAACAATTACTCTAAATAATTACATCAGTTTATTGCTGTTTGTTGCCAAGAGAAACAAGTGTTGTTGGTAATATCCACTTGTGTTGCCAAGTAACTTAATCTTGAGAGAAACTAAATATGCTACAGTGCTAGCACTTCCCTAACAATAAATATTCTTTCTAACTGATATCATCGTGGCTCATAACCTCATCTTTGTCCTGGTAATTTCCTAAAGTAATCTCTGCTCAGTTACGGGTTGATGACCTCAGAGGTACAAGTTATCACACCTGCCTTGAGACGTGCTCAGAGATGGTATCCGAGTACAAATTGGGCAGTCAAGGCTTCCTTCCCTAGTCTCTGGGAATAAAATGGACCTTTTAAGGCAAGAGAGATTTAACAGGCTAAATGAACTGCACGGCAGAAAGCAGATGGTTTTGTCTTGATGAGGAGTACCAGTGGAGAAGGTGTTGGCTTTACTAAGCAATACGGCTAGGGAAGACAAATCCAGGCCAGGTGCTGTCCCACCCAGGCTGCCAGGAGGAAGGGAAGCCAGTCCTGGGTAGCCTGTTTAAACTTCTCCTTTGGCAGCAAGCCCTGGCCGGGGCAAGCCTGGTTATGAGCCTGTTCTGTAAAACCTGCAGGATGGGATTTTTAGAGTACAGTGCTGTTTGTATCTGCAAGTGTGAGCGAGGCCTCTTATTAAGGAGCTTATGGCAGACAGAAATGCTGTCTGGAGTTACCAAGGGGAGACAAACCAGTCCTGGTACCTCCCTCACGGTCCAGCCACAGGCATCGCGCTGTTCTTCAGCCAGTCCTGCTACACCTTTCAGTTCATCATCACTCATAAACTTTGAAACCCTGCTGTTTAAGTGCTGTCATCCAAATTGTTACAGACAGCAACTTACTGTTTCTCATTGTGCTTTCCATTTAAATTTCATTCCAGCTAGAAAAGACAGCACTAGAATTCCTCCTTTTGTTCCTCTCAAGTTTATTGCTTTGAGCAGGCTTCCCCTCCTCAGCTGCTCACACAGCAATTCTCATTTTCTGTCTAGCTTTCTGAAGCCATTGAACACAGCCCTAAAGAAACCACTTCTGCTCTATGCACCACTTCACAGCAGCAAACAACTGCAACATGGTGACGAGTGCTTTCTTGTCTCACTAAAGTCACTATGTGCCATTTTAATACAACTGTTTCTAAGAAGTGCTTGATAAATTCTAACTTATTGTAGCTTTCCCATAGCTAATACCATGAACAGCACTATTCAGATGGATGCATGACAGGCCCTTTATTTAAGGCTTATATTACACAAAGCACTTTGCAGTCTTAAGTGATTCCTCCCTAATTCAATTGAGCTTGTTGATTCAATACCTACCCTGCAGTCCCTGCTGACTGTGACTTGACAGAAACTACAGAGTCTGTTGTGATTTTCTATTTTCTGTGTGCTGTCACTGATTTGTTTGGCTGTGCTTATCCACTCTCACATGTTGACAGCCTCTAATCAACATCTAGGATTCTGTGGTGGTTGGGGGTATGGGGTGTTTATCACTATGAAAACCATTTCCCATGCAGCTGTCAGAACAGAACCCTCTATTGTTTTGTTCTCTTCTTTTTTGGGAAAAGGTACCACAGACAGACTGATTCCACAATGCACATATAAACTTCTCACCTGTATGAGGAATGCCAATGGCAAGAAAATTAATTCCAATGTTATAAAGGCCTTATATTTATCTTTTTTCCAACAGACCGACTTTGTCCATGACATCTTCTGTACATGAAACCCTTAATTCATCATGTTAACTGCTATGTTGAATCAGGGTATAAATATTCTCTGATTTGGACAGCTCTTTATGCCTTTCTCATTTCAGATTTCTTCTGAGGACCCCTTTCTATAATGAGATCTACAGAAGAGTATGTTCTGCTGTATTACACTGTTTACCTTCAGTTATATTTTACTGAATTAATTTAATTCTGTGAGGAGAACTGTTCTATCAGAGCAAATTATCCACTGAGTGCTTCCAGATGTATCTTCCCACTGATTATCATTTTTCTCTGTCTTCTTAGGTCAAATCCTTATTCTGTATTTTAAAAACTCCATGGCACAAGGAACATTTTCAAGGGTTTCTGGAGAAGTCACATTTTCAGTACAGAGCTCCACCACTCAAATCTATAGCAATAATATTTGAACTAAGAACATATACTCCTGATTCAACAGCTTTCATCTTACTCCTAGACCAACCAGTTGTAAACCATTTTGCTTACATACACACACATAGTTTTCTTTAAAAAAAGGAATATGTATTAGTGTGCAGGGCACAGCATGCATTGAATCAATTCTTTGCAATACAAATAAGGAAATATTTAAGTACATAGAGATATCTGTGTAGCTCCTCTTTCACCTATGAAAGTTGCTCCTTTGTCTTCTCAATTCTAATAGTGTACACAAATTGGCATTGATAATAAACAGTTATTTACTTCCTAAGGACCCACTTCCCTTTTGTGTTTCTGAAGGTCACAGAGACTCAGTCAAACCTGAAATAATTATTTAAATTCCCAATCTTTTTATTTCACTACAATATAATTATCTTGAGATTTTTGTGTAGACTTATTTACTGGTTTTCTTTTCCTGTTGGGTAAGTACACAGTAACTAAATTAACTTCAATTAGGCAACTGTCACCAATAGTTAAAACTTAATGGCATTTTAAAAATCACATAAGTAATCCAAGTATAAAAATTATTCTTTACAATGCCATTTCAGAGCAGTGGCACCAAATCCTTACTTTACTCAGAAGCATCAAACACATCATCACATTTTCCTTCTACCTAAGTTACATATTCCTTGCGTTATAAACAGTGTCCTCTTTTCCTTTTTAAATTCGGACTAAAGGATCTTTAGAAGATACAAAATCCAAAACAGAATATTCAGCATCTTCCTTTATAATCAGTGTATTAAATTATGTCTTTAGCTGTACGTATGCAATCCCATGGCTTTTAGAAATCAGAATTTTCCCTTTTGTATATGCACACAATGACATGTCTGTCTTGTGTTTCCCCTCTAGCCTTACCTAGTAGAGTATTATAAAGATGACACACTCTCAGAGAAGCCGTCATCCCAAGAAGCCCAAAACACCTTGATATAGAGACCCACTTGAATTTAAGCACACATTTAAATCCAGCATTAGTCTGTGTGCTGTTCAGCACTTTTTTCAGACAGTCTTAAAGATAATCGTTTGCCTAATTTTTATGCTGAAAGGGGGCTGGAAGCAAGGTTTATCCTCTGAAGGAGCAGAATATTTGCAATACCCCAGTACAGATTAATGATGCTCTGTGAGATTTATCTTTGAATACAGCAGGAAGAGGAAAGCCTACATTAACCAAAGGGCAGACCATGAGTCAACAAATGCTGGTAACTGTAATAAGCAAGAAGGCACTTTAGCTCATGGTGAACCACTGTTTTCATCCTGTGCTGCATCTGGTTTTCAGAGAATATAAGTTAACTGGCTGCACTGAAGAGAATGACATGCTGCCTTTAACATTACTTGCCTTTTACTGAAGAGGAAGAATATCGGTGTTCTGGGAGAAGTCCATAATACATGCCTGTCTGATATAACATTGCGAGTGTGAAAGTACTTGGTATAGTGTAATTTGAATGAGAAAAACTTACTTGAAGGCATTGGCATCTCCATGGACCTTATAGTTGTCTGCACTGATTCTTGAGATTACTCTTGTGACAGCAATGAGAATACCAATATTGACCTGAAGAAGGAACAAGACTTGGTTAGGACAGTAAGTATTGACTGTGTCAGAGGTGCAAACTGCCCTCAGAACATATTGTACAAATATAATAGAAAGTAGGAACTTTGTGTGTTGTATTTATTTGGCAAAAGAAGTTTCCAACTTTGGAGTGGCATAACTTCACTCTTGTCAGTGGATTCCCTCTTCCTACTGTGGGTTGTTTCTGCTTGTGCTTTCCTTCCTTCAGGAACAGCCCTTGCCTGTAAAGGATAAGGCTGGATTGATAGATTGCTTCACAGATGAAAAAGTGCTCAGCATCCCTACTGTACAAATAAATACCTTAATAGTCTACTACCAGCTAAAAAATCAGACAAACATCAGTGAGAGGGGCACTTGTGTGCCCTTTGGCTTTGTGTTTGCACGTGGACAGACCTTAGAAAGCACTTCCCAGTCAGCAATTCCTGTTTCTTACCAAAGTCCGTTTGCAATTTAAGCACAAGCTTATTTTAAAAAAGCAATGAGGAAAATATGTTAAGCCTGAACTCTGCTCTTCAGAAGTCCTGCTCTTTTTGACATCAGCCCCAGCAGAAACATCAATAAAATCAGAACTCCCACCAGAAAAGTAGGAAATCTTGAAAAGACCAAGGCTGAAATTGTCTAACAAAAGAGAATTTGCTCTGGAGTCACAGGTGAAGAAAGATGAAAATCTTTACCACTTAAAGGAAATGTGGCAAAGATTGTCTTGCTGTGCAAGGACCTTGGGTCTAAAGAAAAAGAAAGAGGAGAGAACGTGAAGGTGAAAGATGCATTTTCCCCCTCCTGTCTGAAGTTACACATCAGCTGCAAAGCTGAGATTTACCATCAAGTTAAGAACAAGGGTAGAGAAAACTATCTTGAACTAAAGAACAAAGAGAATATTTCAAATAGTGCTGTTGCTAAGTTTAAATTTCAATCGCCAAATCCTATTTTGACACATATAATTCTAGGGTTGAGAGAGTGATTTAGAAAATGTCTAAGTTTGGTAGCAATGGTTTCATTGGTATGTTTCAGCTCTGACCACTCTTAATTTTAGATTTCTAAGGGCAGATCATAGAATCACAGAATAGTTAAGGTTGGAAAGGACCTCAAGATCATCTAGTTCCAACCCCCTTGCCATGGCCAGCGTCACCTCCCACTAAACCATGCCACCCAGGGCTCTGTCCAACCCAGCCTTGAACACCATCAGCAATGGAGCATTCACAACTTCCCTGGGCAACACATTCCAGTGCCTCACCACCCTTACAGTAAAGAATTTCTTCC
>JASSUY010024265.1:0-10530 GCA_032466535.1 Forpus xanthops | reverse complement strand
AAAGAATGCAACTCCCACAGGTTGAGATAAGAACAGTTTAGTAACTAAGGTATAACAGAAATCACTACTGCTACCACTAATAATAATGATGACAAGAGGAATACAAAGAAAGAATAGAACAACTCACCAGTACACCAATGCACTCCCCCCCATCGCCTGATACCAAGCTCGAACACACAGTGTCCCCCATCACATCATAACAAGTCTGACCATGCAGTGCACACCCCCCTGCACCACCACCCTTCCAGGTCTCTGCTCTCTGTTTTCTACCTCCTGGGCATGACGTGCTGTGGTATGGAATATCTCTTTGGTCAGTTTGGGTCAGGTGCCCTGTCTCTCCTTCCTCCCAGCCTCCTCCAGGCTTCTCCTCCTCCCTGACAGAGCATGAAACTCAGAAAGTCCTTGGCCAGCCTAAACATTCTAAGCCATAACTATGAACACTGGTGTTATCAGCGCTGTTCCCAAGCCAAAAACCAAAACCACAGTGCTGCACCAGCTACTACTAAAAAGAAAAATGACTGCTGCTGCTGAACCCATGACGTTCCTCACAATCTCTGTTAAGACAGAAGGGTAGTGCAAATACTATCCTGTGAAGATCTTCCTCAGTAAAGAAGTGAAAGGTTTCAGTGTGATGAAATGCTGTCCTGAACAATGAATGCTGTAAATACCACAGTAGTGAGTGCTAAAATCATAATATCATCACACAATATAGTTTTTAGGTGGCAGTGTTACTTATTAGGAGTCATAAAATAGAGAGAAAGCAAATATGAACAGGATAAATGTTATTACTTGACTGAAAAGAATGTAATAAACAAATATATTAGTTCATCTGTCTTTGCAAGTAATATTTGGTAGTTAAGTGAATGGTGAAAGAGCCACGGTCTACAAGGAAGGACTTAAAAAATAACGAGAGAGGGAACAAAGCTGCACAAACCCTCCACTTTAGCTGGTTATAGATAAAGATTCTTTTGCAGTAGTGGGGGTCTGCTCTGAGTGAAGCTTCCAAAATGTGATGACAAGTTATAAAATCTTAAATGCGGTAACAAGCAGGAAGCAATATACCTTTCATTATTACCTGAATACATGAATTATATGTTAACATTGCATAGTCAAGTCCTTCCTTGAGATTTTGGAGTGATATGTATTTTAAAGAACTTTGGACTAACACAATGCAGTAGTTTTAAGGATCCTTTTTGAGGTCCTGGTTGGATTTGCAGGTTTTTATTTAAAGTTATAATCAGGTGACTTTCTTTTGAACCATCTGTTTATGCATACAGAGTACAGTGTCTTGGTTTTTGTAAAAAAAAAAAGCCACCACCATCATTATTTAAAAGCCCCATCTATTTTTCTCCTCATTTAAAGAATTAGATTAATAGAAAGTTTCACTTTTTTTAAATCAACAAACTTCTGTGAACTGTTATATTTTCTGAGTACTCAGCAAGAAAACTACAATAAATTTCTGCAGCTTGATTTATAGCATACTGTCCTGGGTTCAGCAGTAGCAGTCATTTTTATTGTTCTTAGTAGCTGGTGCAGTGCTGTGGTTTTGACTTTTGGCCTGGGAACAGTGCTGATAACACTGATGTTTTTAGTTGCTCCTCAGTAATGTTTACTATGACCAAGGACATTCTGAACCCCATGCTCTGCCAGGGAGGAGGGGAAGCCAGGAGAAAGCAGAGACAGGACACCTGACTCAAACTACCTAAAGAAGTATTCCATACCACAGCACATCATGCCCACTATAGAAAATAGGGGCAGTTACCTGGAAGGTTTAGATCACTGCTTGGTCAAGCTGGGTATCATTTGGCATGTGGTGAGTGGCTGTATTTTTTTCCCTTGTTATTTCCCTTATCATTATTATTAATGGTGGTAGCAGCAGTGCTTTGTGTTATACTGTGGTTACTGGACTGTTCCTACCTCAACCCATGGGAGTTGCATTCTTTCTATTCTCCTCACCACCTACCCGGAAGCAGGGGGGAGGAACATGGAAGGGGGGGGGAGTGAAAGAGAGGTTGCATGTTTTTTTCTGAGTTATAGCTGGGCTTTAACCAGGACATATGCAAATATTGGGAATTCATATTTATTTAATTGCAGAGAAAAGAATGTTTTGTCATTTTTCTCTCGGAAAGCAAGTACCAACACAGAAATGCAACAGGCTTTTAATTTGATAAGAGGTTTTGTACTGCAGTGGTTTTATTTGCTCCCATGGGACTCTTTGAGCTTTCCCAGATCTACCTTGTATCATAGAATTTCCTGATGGTCTTCATCAGCTTTTCAAAACAGAATTGCTACAAATGAGAACTTACAGTGGCAGCCCTGATTTATTTTATGCAATGCTGCTACATAATAATTGTATTAGGAAAGTTTGGCAGCATTTCACAGCTGCACTAAGTCACGCTAATGGGTGGTATCCAGTTGCTAATGCTGAAAACTGCTTCTACACAGAAGCTGATTAATAGGTTTGCTCACTAGCAAAGGCTCACTCGTTTCTTTCACTTTTTAAAAAGAGGCCTCACATTATCCAATTTGTATGTCTGATGAAAAGTCTCAATAAAGGGTGAATAAAGTGGTATGGAATAAAATCTGAGCACTCACAAGAAAAAAAGCCCTGAATAAGATTTTCCATATACATTTAGTTTTTTTTTTCTAACCAAGAGACCAGAAAGAAGAGACTTCTTAAGTTATAATTTTAAAGTAATTTCAGGTTTATTTGATACCTCTGAGACTCTTCTAAATTTTCTCAGTCTTACAAGCCTATGCCCCATGCAGTTATGTAAAACTCAGCTGAGGTCAGAGTGATTAAGGTGAGATTTAATATAGAGCTCAGGCACTTCATGAAGTGGTGATTATACAGTCTAATTACCAATAGATTATAGGGTCCAGGGTGATCCAAATTTTAGATAGTGCCAGGTGAGTTTGTGGAAGTCCTTCCTTCTGATGACACCAGAGCAGTGCCTATCTCACCTTCCTACAAGAGCCTCTTCTCCCCTCTCTTCCAGCAAGGATGCTTCATCCTTCCTCATGCACAGGAACACAGACACTTACCTGCCAGCGTGGTGGAAACAGCTGCTCCTCTTGGCCACCTGCGCACCTTCAAACATCTGTCCAAAAGCGTGATCTGCCTCCCTGCACAGTAGTAGCAAATTACTTCACTCTTCTTTTTCATCAGCAACTATCTGTTTTGCTTATCCTTGTGCCAGCAGATGCTCATGCTTCCCAGCTGTACCCGGCATGGAGCCTATCTGAATGTGCTGGGCAAGTGCAGGGGGAGCTCTGTGCAAATTCTTCTTCTTGTCTCTGAGAAGGCAGTGGCCAGGTGGAGCAACTTGTGGACCACTTTCGACCTAGGGGTGTCCTTCCTTATCCTTCAGTAACAGGCAGGTGGGTGATACCGGCATCATTTCAAACCCTAAGTGTGTCTTACTTGTAACATGATGAGCAGGCTCCAGATGTGAACCTGGCACTGACTCGTCAGGAAACACAAATGGCGCTGCTAGATCCTGTCTCTGAAAGGAGATCGGGTCTCATCAAGTGGTTCAAATGAGTTAAAGTGGTCTGCATCTGTGCAAGATGATGAAATCTCAGACACTGAGAGAGTTTCAAGCTTATAAGCATCACAATTTATGCATTTGGATGCCTCAAGGAGAAAGTAACAGGCACAGAAGAATTAGGCACTTGGCTAAATGTACTGTGTTCAAGTCTCACTGTAAGGTTTAGCTTATTTTATGGGACCAGATTTGCTAATATTAATACAAGAAAAACTAACATACCTAGGAAAAATATCTAAAAAATAATTTAAAAAGAATCATCACCTCCAAGGTTATTAACCTATTATAAACCTAATAATGCAAGCTTGCTTTCCTATTTAATTTTACCAGAGCTATCCCTTTCTCAGGAAAAGAGACTCAGAGGTCAGGAAACCTCTGCTGCATTTCCAGGTCTGGAAACCCACATGACCAATGCTTTTCAGAGTATCCTTTATGGAAGCCTAGAAACAAGTCTGAATGATAAGGCCTAATGTGTCAGACAGAAGCCTTGCTATGTTTCATGATTTTTTGACAAACAAATACAGCTCATTTAATGTGGGGCTAGAAGCAGCAGAACAGTGAGCATAATATTGCTTCTTGAAGGAACTTCCTAAGGAGTTTTTCCATGCTTCTTAAGGAGCATGACCCTTCAGTGAAGTGATTGGAGCACTGAAAGATGAAACATGTGGTACAGTCTTTGTCCTAAGCAGTAATTATGATTTTTATTTGATGAAATAAGTCTTTGGACTAGGACTGGAAATACAGCTGAGCATATGTAAAACTTCATGATGAATAGGAATTAAAAATCATCCTTGCACTCAGCGACCAGCTCCTGACATATCCTGTTTTAGCACACTGTATTTTGTAGCGGCTGTTTTGAGAAGGAAAATAATTTGTCTGGATATTACTTTTGAAATATTCAGCTTCATGTTGCACTATCTTTTTTGTAAAAATACTTGTAGCATTAACAAGTCTATTCAATGTCCCATGCATCACTCAGTCTTACAGCATCGTATTGACAGTCTGGGAGAAATACAATGGTCATTTTAAAAGACGTTTGCTCTTTTAATAAAACAAAATAGCAAAGTATGTTACATACTACATGAAGCAGACAGAACCTTCCAGCTACACAATAAAATGAAAAGGAAATATCATCAAAGTAAAACTATTGTTCACTTACATAGTTGACAGAGTAAAAAGTACTTCTTAGGCTATGGTTTATGGATCAGGACCAGGCTGAGAAATTAAAAATCATATGTCTAAGTCTTTCAGTTAAGAAATAAAGCCTACAAAAAGTAGGAACTTTCAACACAACAGAATATTCACAAGGTTGAATCAAAATATGGTTCACCTTTCAGCATTGTACAAAAGACACTGTTAAAATAAATGGTGTTAATTTAGTGTGAAGATAAAATGGCCTGATTGACAGCTATGGGAAATTTTATTCAGGAAGCAGTGTTAAGGAGGCAAATTTCCCTACATTGTCATCACCAATTTGCCTTACCTAGGAAGATCTATCATAGGGGTAATTACTACATCAAACCTGCTTGTGTCTTTTCTGGTCACATGGCTTCTGTCTCACTAGGTTTAGATTGATACTGTCAAGATCACTGCAGATAGTCCAGCAAGTAGGTGTCATATTGTGCTGGTGACAAATCTTTGAGGAGTGTGATAAACCCTGGACCAAATACCACCGTGTTTCTCTCTCTGCAAGTGCATCTGTCCATTAGCAAGATGTGTAGTACATAAGGCATCAAAGTAGTTGATGCTGACAGGCATACTCATGCCCATGTCTGTGCCCGTGTTCATATTCATGCCTGTGCTTTTGCATGTTAAAGGAGGAAGAAGAGGAAGAGAAGGATAAGGAGGAGGAGCAGAAGGTATTACCTAGCACTGGATCAGGCATCTATTGTAGACCATGGAGAACCTCATACCACTGCACATGGCTATTCCCAAAGGAGCTGCTGCCATGAAGAGTACATGCTGGAGCAAAGATGTGAGAAGGAGGGAGGAGCAGAGAAGCTGCTGTGTTCTGTTTGTGGCTGCCCGCTATGCCCAGCATTGCTCTGGTGACAGTCATTGGAGAGAAGTGATGCTGGCTCTGTGAATAGGAAGAGAGTTCAGCATTGCTCTGGTGACAGTCATTGGAGAGAAGTGATGCTGGCTCTGTGAATAGGAAGAGAGTTGTTTTAATGTTTGTCTTTTTGTTTACCAGCACCTGAATCTGTAATTAAATATATTAAGAATTTATTTTTATCAGTTTAAGGCTGTTTTGTCCACAAAGGCAACTGATAGAGGATCTCCCTGTCCTTATCTCAATGCACAGAGCCTGGGGTGACATAGTCTAGTGTGAGGCATCCCTGCCAATGACAGTGAGGTGGAACCAGATATGATCTTAAAGTCCTTTCCAACCCAAACCTTTCTAAGATTTTATGATTCTGTGATCTTTCTTGTTCTTCCTATTTTCTCCCTCATCTCACTGAGAGAGAGGATTACATGAACAGTTGGGTGGGATTTCGGCTGTTAGTCAAGGTTAACCTACCACAGACTATTTTTCTTTTTTATGAAAATTATGTTTAGATACCTGCTTTTCTATTTTTGCTGTTGCTTTTGCTTTTAGGCATTTGCAAAACTTCAAATAATTCCAGATGCAAGAAGACTACACTTAGTTTGGTATATTTTGCATTTGAATAAAAACATTGGCTCAAAATTCAACCTGAAGGATTAAAAAGAAGGTTCTTCAAAGACATCAAGTGAAATTAAGTCACTGAGAATGTTTCGTTAAGCTTTGGATGAGGCCCTTGGGAAGATTTCTAAGTAGAGTTTGTGATCCCTCCATATATTCTACAGGTTAAAAGAAAATTCAGAATTGAAGTTAATACACTTTGAACCTAAAATCAATACAAACTAGGAATAAACCAGCAGTGAATAAGTGATTTTAATTCAAAACAGAAAGCAGAATGCATCTGCGGTCATTTTAGATTTAGAAAAATTAATTAACTTTGACACAACTACAAGTGAGCTGGCTCATTGCACGTCCTTCGGAGTCCAAGGCAATCATTTTAACAATCATGCTTAGTATAATTTGAGTAAATGGAGAAATACATTTGAAAATGTTAGAATCACAGTCGATATAATTGACCAGAAAATGGGGAACAGCTTTAATACTCTCTTATGCAGCCAGTGAAATGCTCTATATTAATAAGACTATCCTGGACAGGTTTAAATTTAATATTATAAAGAATATGTTCAGAACCTTGTAGAAAAAAAGATGGAAACTCACACAGTTCCTCAAGTTGTCACTGCAGACAGATAGAAGTTTTGATGATGAACTTTGAAAAAAGTAAAGTTCTTGGCCCAGTGAGACATTAAATGGTCTCAATCATCTTAAAGTTAATTAGTATGAAGGATGATGAAAGTTAATAGTTTTTGATGGAGCACCATGGCTTACCTGTATTTCCCTGCTACTTGCAAAAAGTGCTTTTGTAAGTTCTCTATACTGAAGATATATCTTGTAAAAGTACATGCTAGGCTGAGGAAAGGAAATAAAGGATGAAGACAGATGAAGATCTTTGACAGTCACATAATGAATTTGAATGTAAATTATGAGAAAAATGTTTCAAAATAAAAACTAAAACAAATCAAAAAAATCCACAAACTTTCTCCACTCCCACTCCTCCCTCTACATATCACCAGCCTTGTTTGGAGATTTTACTTGTTCATTTCTATATAAACCATACTTCCATGCAATTTCTTTCTTCAATCAGGTTTTGCTTATATTTTGAATTGCTCACATTAATAATTTCTATTTTATGGACAATATTTTGCTCAAAATTACTGATATTAAATTGTGAGGTGAACTCCTTGATGTCATTTTTGTCATTGGGTGCATTGTTTTCTTTGACAAAAAAAAAACCAATCTGCTTTTTTGACACTGGATAACCTAAAAATCCAAATAAACATCAAATATAGCTGGTAGCACAGAAACAATAAGACTGTATTAGTGGTATCCTTTGCTTCTTTTTGCAAGGGTTTGATTCTTTGGTTCTTTCATTCTGTTAATCACTGCTGTTTTTAATCAGTATTCAGTGTCTTTCTGCTTGTTGTTGCTTCTTTTAGAAGGCAGTGTTAATTGCAATAACGTTTTTTTAAACAAATCTCATTTTACAAAACTGTACTAAAATTCAGGTTTTCTTGAACCCATCAGAAATCTCACAACAAATAACTTCTCCTTTGGTTTTGGTTTGTTTGGTTGGGTTTTTTTTCTTTTTCCAGGGGTAGGTTTTCACAATGTCGAGATAGACCTTTTTTCTTGGATCTATTCTGCAAGTGATCCTCTGACTGTTTGTACTGTCTGCATTTGCTATGCTTCTGCTGTGTGCACACATAGATACACACTGAAAACAGATTTACCTCTTATGCTTATCGTGACTGAAGGACAGCCTGTATATCCACAAGCTCATGAGATTCTACCCGACTGTCAGCCAACAAAGAAATCACAGCGAATTCAAACAAAAATCAGTGTGGTTTAAAAGTACTCTGTGATGGCTGGACAGTGAACTCAGGAATGTGGATACCTTGTGGGGGAAAGTAGAAGCCTGTAATTCTGCAAAATTGTTTTCTGGTGTATCCCAAGGAAAATGGTGGGAATACCACTACTTGGCTTATTGATTTCCATGGCTATTATGTCTGTGTGGAAAATATGAATAGACGCACGCTTGATTTTCCCCAAATGACGGGGTATTAGTGAAATTAGGTCAAAGTTTACGAATGAAGACATTGAAATTGATACACCTATCAGAAACTGAGACATCTGAGGTTTTTCCATATGTAATGGATGTGGTGACAAATTCTGAAGTCTTTATTCAGTACTGAACCAACAAAAGCCATGAACTATTTGTCTGGAAAGGAGGCAAAGCACAAATCTCCATACAAGGGTGTTACCTCCTTCCAGTTTGCACAGCTGGTAACCTATAGTAGTCCAGGTGTGCACAGAAGAAAATGATGGACTAGGTAGAGAGCAACATTCTGAAAAGCATGATATCTTTCACTAGCGTCTCTTAGAATTGAAAAACAAACCCCTTAATTCACTTCTCATCTCCTCTTATTAGGCTTTCACAGTTTTCTTGATACTGAAAGATAACAGTAGGGGCTTTTCCCTTCCTCACTCTTTCAAACTGTTTTAGAATTGTAAAACACTTCTAATTTTGATGTCACCTTTGAATCCTGTTTAATCCTTCTGCCAAGTATGGAGCAATAGCATAGACTTTCCTGACATTGTACAAATTCAGAAAGCTCCTTGAAGACTAGGAAAAACTATAAAGGTATGGCTGCAAGGAGCTAAAACTTAGAATATCTATCTGAATTACAGGTCTGCTGAATTAGTGGCCTTCCTTGACTTATAAATACAAGTCCAGGGAGTAGATTCATAAAGATTTGAAATACTGAGTACAATAGAAGAATGCTTGACATCATGATATACTCAGCTGTTGAAACTTTTCAAAGTATAATCCACAAAGTAATTTAGTTCATACCCAATGTCCCTAATGGTATTGATGACATTATAATCTTTGGCAAAATTCAGGAAGTACACAAATAAGCTCCTGTGATATTTGACTGCCTTACAGCCATTACCCTAACATTTCTCAATGCCAGCTGAAACTGAATGAAGTAATATTTCACCCCCCTTACCTGAAAGTGCTTTAGAGATAAATGCAAAAACTGACAGCAAATAAAACGACAAAGAAGCTTAACATTTATAGCGCAAAATCTCTTTCCATACAGCTCAACATTCTTTGCCTTAGCACTGCTTCTCTTCTGATGAGCTTAGGTGGAGTGTCCTTATTGTAAGCCAGGAAAATCACCAAGGTGTGATTTCCCCTCTTAAATTTGTCTCCTCACTGACCTTACCCCACAGCTGAACCTGCTAGAGACTTTCATTCATGATCACTTATACATTTTCCAGATTTTTTCCCACTGAATACAGGATATAAATTACTGTCTGCCTCCTGGTTCAGTCTGAGTAAAATATCATGTGTGAACAGCAATAGTTAATGATGTCCAGATGTCTGGATCTCAAACTAGGACATCTTTCTCAAGATAATGTTTCAATACCAACTGTCTCTGATAACGTATCCCTCTGTAAATTTGCACAAGTCAGTTGTGGCAGAACAACCAACCAACCAAAATGACAACAAAACCAACACAACCCCATGCCCCCCAAAAAACCCCCAAAAAACCTAAACATATGCCAAAACTTAACCAAAATTGTGCATTAAATTTGTCTGCCCAGTTTAGCTATCTAGAGTTTGAAACTTCAATGGAAATTGAACAACTGTAATCAGTAGGTTTTTAAAGAACTTTTACTAATAAGTTGAGAAAAAAATATTGCAACAAATATTTGTACAATATTTGCCAGTGCATTTTCTGTTACAGAATGAATAGACAAATGGTTTTAGCCTATCATCAGTTATGTAGGAACTCTACATAGAACCACTACTTTGCAAATGGCTTTATGCACAAAAATGCTCATGCAGCTGATCTCTTACCAGATGGACAAATTAATTTATTTGAACTAGAGAAATGAGGAAAAGACACTCTTCCTTCTCCTATCTTCTCACTCTTTGGAAAGAGAAGTTGATATAGGGTTACAAGAACTGTCTTTATGAAGCCAAATAAAAGCTTCTCAGGAATTCACCCAGTGTGGAGACTTCACGGAATCATAGAATATTTAGGGTTGGAAATGACCTTAAGATCATCCACTTCCAACCCCACTCTCATGGGCAGGGACACCTCCCTCTAAACCATGTCACCCAAGGCTATGTCCAGCCTAGCCTTGAACACCGCCAGGGATGCAGCATCCACAACTTCTCTGGGCAACCCATTCTAGTGCCATACCACCTTACAGTAAAGGACTTCTTCCTTATATCCAATCTAAACTTCCCCTGTTTAAGTTTGAACCCATTACCCCTTGTCCTATCACTGCAGTCCCTAATGAAGAGTC
>JASSUY010024264.1:9992-24767 GCA_032466535.1 Forpus xanthops | reverse complement strand
AGGTGTCCCTGCCCCTGGCAGGGGGGTTGGAACTAGATGATCTTAAGGTCCTTTCCAACCCTAACTGTTCTATGATTTTATCTCTCCCCAGTCTTTTCTTGTGAACAGCTTTAAATGTAAAAGCTATTACTTACTTTTCCACCAAAGAGCTGTTCTGTATCAGTAGAACCAACAGTGTAAAAATGTCACTTGAGAACTTCTTGACAGTAAATGCATATTCTTTTCACTTTAAATGAATCCAGACAGGAGGCCAAGCAACTAATTTAGCATCATACTAAATTTTCACGGAGCACATATACACAGAGAACAAGGTTTAGATTACCTTGTAATGTATTTAACTAGGTATTTCAGCAGTCACTTGCTAGCAATTATTCGTATTTTTCTATCATCCATCCATTTATTTAAGTGCAAAAATGTTCATTATTATTAATAATCTTGTTTGTCCTTCAAAGAACAGAGAATTCTGATGACATTTGCCACAACAGGTATTTGTTGATGTGCTCATTGCTGCAGCTGTGGGCTGATTTTACACACATGGAGCAGCCACCACCTCAGTAACTGAAAGATATCCCATTGCCAATTGCATGGGCTCTGTATTAAAACTGGCATCAGGTCTCCTTTAGGAGCCAAGAACAGCACACATCAGTAAGAAATACCCAGATGTGCTCTTCCTGTCCCTGGCTGAGGCACACTGCTGGAATTAACAGAGAAGGATCTGCCCAGTCATTGCCTCTACCTGCTGACAGCTACAGCTTATCACCAAAAGCTGCTTTGGCAGCTGTGGTGTCGTGGTGTGCTGTTGGGAAGTTGGTTCTGCCCTTTTCTTACAGTGGTATTCACTGCCAGCAGAGACTGTCACATTTCCAACTCCCCTACAACTTCTGTGCACCTTCCATTCTGAATTACAGACTATTTTGCAACTTCATCCATTTAGTGTGGTTTTTGTACCAGCTCAGTTCAATTCTGGCAAACAAAATCCTAAACACAAGCAAAAGACTAAACCTATCATTAGCTGTTTGCAAATGAGCTTTTATAATAAACACATGAAAATTATAAGCTTAGCACTACAAATTACACAAGTTATAAAAAAAAAATACAGAAATTATTAAATAGAGAAATCTTGTGCTGGTTCAGAGCTGTATTAGATAATACTATCATTCCTTTTTGTCATGTTTCTGACCCTTTCATCACTATATGAGCATTTCCTAGCACCAGAAGGGGGAGGAAAGGAGAGAGGGAGAAGGAGAGTATGGGGAATGAGAAAAGGAAAGGTAATACAACCTTTGCTTTCAAGGTTCCTGTCCACAGTCATGATAAACTAGCTCTGTGGTGACTGCTTGTGTAAAAACTAATTGCTGTGGTAAATATATGCTTTGCTTAATAGTTAATGTATGGGAATTAAATTAGACTACTCACTGAAGACTTATAAGAAAAAGAATCTCAGAAAAAGACCTATGATCTTAATTGTATTATTAAGGGGAGGAGAGATTTTACTGTATCTTGGAGAAAGAACTCTTCCTGTCTGCAATCTCTTGCGCAACAACTGGTCCTTACTTTGGCTCACTACTAGTGAAAATATGAATTTTAGTAAGATTTCATAGTGAGGTCCTTTCCATATAGCACAGCTCTATCTAGTGGTTGATTAATCCAAGTGCATCTGACTGATAAAAGAAGATTAACTCATAAATTTTATGAAGCTCATTAAGGTCTTAGGAAGGTGACCCTTTCTTGTTCGCATTTGCTGTCATCCATTCACCTTGCTTAAGTCTGGAAATACACCAGGAATAGCTGTATTACTACCTAAATCCTATCTTAACATACATTGATGAATGTGATTCCATGGACAGTTCTCCTTGTAATGAACACTTTTCCCTACACAGTCTGCAAGATCAAACCAGGAGCTTCATATTGGAGCAGGAGCTTTGTATTCTTCAAGCAGGGTACTTAAACGCTGCCCTGACAGAAAACCCCATCAAAGTCAGGCAGACAGTTCCCACGCTTAATCATATACAGATGCTTTTCCCCCTAGACTGGGATTTAAAGTTCTCAGAATTCTTGTGAGCATGTTTGAGTAATGCGGGAAGATGGCTGGGAAGCTTCTGTTTAACCACTTTGGTGCTGCTGTGGGAGCCAGGAGGCTTGCAGCTCTTCCTCAGCCTTAGCCCCAGCTGAGAGCATAAACTCTGCCTTGCTCACCTGGGAATCTGACTGCAGTGGCTGCAGTGTATTGTGGGGTAAGATAGCCTTCATTAGCAGGACCCAGCTGGGTACCTCTGTGCTCTGCAGCTGACACACTATGAGAGAAATGACTTGGTGCTGAAGACCTACCCAATCAACATGACATTTTGAATACAAAAAATGTATGAAGCTGAGTCACACTGTGGAAATGCCTGCTGCATTTTTTTACCTGATCTCACCGTCTGTCCTGGAGATATGATGGACTCTAGGAAATATATTTGACACTAATCTGTGTCAGCATCTAATCAAACATAGCAGGGGGAGAGCCAGTAAGTTTTATCCAGTGTAACAGAGTAATAGACTTCATCAGCACAAGGGAAAGGACTTTAGTTTTTGCTGGCAGTTACAGAAGCTCCACAGAAGTATTCCTGCAGTTTTCCCAAGCTCAACAGCTATTTATTCAATGGAGGCTTAAGGAAATAATGGGCACTCAGATGGCAGTTACTTGATTAATGCTTTAATAATAATTTTTGTAAGTAACTGCATAAATAACTACAGTTTAATTCAAACTATAACAATCCTGCTACACATCCCAGTGTGGCACAATTAAAACAGCAACGTAAAAGCATGGTTTTTGGTGAAAAAGTCCCATCCACTGCATATAGCTAAAACCAAAACATAATGTACTATTTTAAGCACTGATTAAGCCCACAGAATAGTTCCATGAAATTAGCTTTGAATGTTGTATAACTTTTTCCTAGAGAGCCTGGAAATTACAGATGAACTGGGGGCCTTCAATACTCCTGGCACTGGGATTACATCATTCTGACCACTGAAAGTTTCAGCTGTAAACTGAAGCGTCTCTCATTCAAGCTGCATCTATTTCTCTGCATCTGTTTCTCTACATGCTGCTCCAGATAGCAACTTGAGCATAGCTTCATTATTTTGTGGACAAGTATTTAATAGTTTTACAGCCCAGTTTCCATGTCCTTTTCAACTCATGTTTGATCTACCATTTCTGCAACAATGACACAGGTGGCACTAGTTATATTGTAAACTACTAGTTTGGGGTTTTGTTCACTAGTTATACTGTAAATTACACAAATCTGCTCTAAATTAAATTGTATACTAGCAAAACAGTAACACACATTTGATGTTTGGTGTGCCTGCCCATAGAAAACAAACCCACCCATTTCTACACTATGAAGAACAGTAATGAGTTTTATACTGACATATATAAATTACTGAAAATATTAGAAAGCTTAACTTTACAATCATAATTATTTGAAAATCAAAGCAAAGTGATTTGACCAAGCAATGTACACCCCCAGTCTTCATTCCATGAAAATTTCATAGCTTCTGTTCTCCTTTCAGTGAAAAAATTCAACATGACAGCCAGGTTTACTGACTTGCCCTTGTACTTGATTCAAGCAGAGTTTGCCAATAAGCCATAAGATTAAGGCAAGTTCACATGGACCATTTCACATTTTTCTACCAAATGAAGTATGAAATTGCTCAGTTTTCTAAATGCTCAGTCAGGTGCCTGAACACAAGTACCTGGCACCAATTCAGATGCACGGTGTACCAAAGACATCCTCTCAGGATTGGCAAGTCACAGGGTCTAATGAAGACCTAGGCAGCTAGGCCAGAGAGAATGGGAAATGACACTAACTGCTTTAGTGCAAGTATTTCCATTGCGCCCTTGTGGATTCTTCCTAATGCTGTTTGGTTACAGAAAATAAAATTAACATGGCTCTCCCTCAGTGCTACCTTCAGAACTGTAACTTAAATGAAAAACTATTTCAAAATCCTACTGAGTAACACAGATAGGTGGTGGATATCAGAAAAGTCAGAGATTGCATTAGTAATTTTATTTATGACAGCTACTGAAGTTTTATCAACAGCAAAATGTTAATACCAGAGGATTTACTATGGGAGAGGCAAGTAATGATTATAATTAACTAGGCCATAGGCTGGAGTTGGACACTAATGATGAATGCACTGGACTATCCATTTTTCACACACCAGTTACTTCCCTTCCCATTATTTCCTGAATATGACACTTTACTGCGACACTAACCCATTGCTCCTAGAAGACAGTCACCCCTTGGCTCTGAGCCTCAGACTGGCTCTCAGCACTGGTTCATGTTTCTGAAGGCCCAAACAGATCAGGACCCACAGACACATAAGGCTAAATCACCATTAAGAACTTGTCTCAGCTGTTCTCATCCTCCATCAGACAAGCAGGTACCAGGAAGCAAGACAAAGCACCAAGAAGCAAAGATAGGGCACCATGGGCCATGTGCAGCATCACTGTGGTGGTGGTGGTGGAAACAAAAAAACAAAAACTACTTTCCCATGCAATTAATTTGGCACAGAGCCTGGCTGCTCCTGCATCCTACAAGGAATCTCCATCTCCCAGCTTTTTGGTTTACCAGATGGAGATCTTACATGCAGAACTAGTTAACAGCAGAGCTGCCATTAAAACAGAATAAAAAGTACCACTGCTTGATGCTAAGATCCTTCTGAGAAGGTGGAGGCATTTCTTTGGTAAATTCACTGTTCTGAAGGCAGAGGGTTGATACAAGAGGTCATGATTGCTAGGATGAAAGACACTGCTCAGTAGTCAGACTTACCTGTGTTTGGTGAAGGCACGTCATGTCACATCAGCATTTCAACACTCAGAGCTAGTAACTTTGGAAAACACACTGGCTTTTGGCCTTTTAAGCCCTCTGTTCAAACCCAAATACAAATAAAACCGAGTCTGATGCACTTCTGGAAATACAGATTTGGTAAGAAAGGCTCAACAAAATTGTCGAGTGAAATCAGAGAAAAATACCAAAACAGGTAAAAAAATCCAACAGCAAAATTAAAAGACGGTCAACTTGGGATACCAGGTATCAGGTTAAAGAAATCCTACCCAAATATAAAAGACTGTTCTCCTGAAATAATGACCTCAAGCTTTCATACAACTTGCAGCTAAGCTGTAAAACTCCTTGGTGAAAGATGCCGTGGAAGCTAAAAGGCAACGTAGTTTCATACAAAATCCCTCCAATATTACCTCTGGACCAGACAATCCTCAACTTAAGTATCACTGCAAAGGAGCAAACACTGAGGGAGAATAGCTACACCTCCCTACAGCACCCATCAGGTCAAACTGTTACAGCAGTGGGCAACAGATTGTTGCTCTGACCAAATACTGCTGATCTTATAACTCTCACACCTTACCTCTGAATCTACTAGGACACTGCAAAAACTTCTCAGCTCCTGAGCAGTACACCTGGATTTTCAATCTTCAGTTTTATGAGCAAATTCATTCCCACAATTGAAAATATTGAGTGGAATCAGACCTCAGTAAAACTCAGGTAAATTATTAAGTGGTTAAGATGTAATTACAAAGCAGCACAGCCTGGGCCATAAGCACTGAGCCAGCTAATCACATGCTGATTAAATCTTTTTAAAAGCTTTGGAATTTACCCTTTGCTCTTCAGTTCCAAACTGACAAAGATTTTGGTTTTGTAAAAACGTTCTATATAAAAAAAAATAAAAAAATCACTGCCAACAATGTAGAACTAGACCAAGATATCACTACTTCATGTGAACATCAAGACAAAAACTTAATGCACTCCTCTTCACCTGTCAATCTCTGTAAAACACATTAATAATTAAACCAATATAGAAGTTAACAATTCACTGGTGAATTGTATTAGGAATAGTCTTGGAAACAAGAGAGGATGAACCCTTGAGCAACTTCTTTCTCTCCTTTTTTGTTAAAAGAGACTGGTAATACATGACCTGAACAGAAAAATTGAGAAGGAGGAAAATTAAAGTCAAGTAGGAACTCTGGAAATGAACAAAACAAAAAACTGGAAAAACATTTAAAAGTCTAGTCTGTTAAAAAAATAACACACAGTCCATTTGTAGAGCTTAGTGACCAGTGTGTGTGTCTTCCACTGGTAGCAGCTTAAGCCATTCAGCTATTAATCACATGAAAGTAGATATTAAGGAATATTAATCCATACCAGCTGTTACATCTTTTACTGTGCTATTATTACAGATTAATCTTTATAGAACAAGGCTGCCTTTTCATGTCATTTCAAGAGGACATCATGAAAGCTCATACTCTTTTACAACACATCTTTGAAGAAAGCAGGGGATAATGACTACAGAATGAAATTACATTCAACTCCACCCTTCACATTTAAGGCACTTCTGCTTAGAAGCGACACCGTCACTGTAATCAGTTGATTAGTTACTTTTTATTGAGACTATAGATAAGTGCATTTATAGCTTGCTATTTACATCAATAGAACAAGAATACTCTCTTAGCGATACTGTATGTTCTCTCACAGAAACCTCAAAGTCAGGGAATGAATCCAGTTAAAAACATCTAATTTGAACTAGCTGATGGAGTATTTAGAACTCTATAAGAATTTTAACAAAAAAGAATCAACACTGTGAGCCCAGTGTTACCTAATGAAGTATAAAACCCTGTGAGGTGAGCCAGGTTTTTAGAGGAGCGATTGCTTTTATTACTGGATACACTTCATGCATAACTGCAGACTCCAGAGAACTCCTACTGGATCACATGTTGGTGGAATGCTATGAAAATCACAAAAAGCATCACACTATTTCAAAAAAGGAAAATTACTTGAAGGACAGTATTATCCATTAAAGATTATGAGATTACCATTGAAAATAAACTTCTAATCAGTTCCTTGAATGTTGGTGGAGACCACTGCACTGGGGAAATTAGCTGCCATAGTTACAGAAAATCTACATCCTCTATACCTGCAGTCTCCTCGCTTTGCTAAATATAAGACACTTCTCTAATTAGGTCACAGTTATTCATCAGCATACCTTTGGTTTTTACTCACTTGGACTTCAGACTGATCTTACAGATTACAAGTGTATTAGTTTTGTAGCACAGCCTAAACGGCGAGGAAGAAACTTGATGAGAGTTGTACAGTCTCTTTCTTGCAATGTGAAGCATTTCCTCAGCAGCCACTGCCTTTTCCCTGAAGTCCTTCAGTGGCCCCCTTTGCTCAGTTTGCTCATACTTTGGGCAACCTGATCTGCTTCAGCTGGTCAGTGGCTCCCTTCACAGCACTGCCAGAACCTGCCTCTCTGACGATCTGGCACCTACAACTGCCTTATGATTGTCTCTGTCACCTGTCTTTAATCCTCTCCACCCTCATCTTCATCTGCTGATGAATCAGCTGCTATACATATAACACTGGGTTCAATGCCTTTTCCTCTCCTCCCAAATAAGTAGCTTAAAATTCTGCTGTTTCACTCTCCTCTTCATGCCACTTCTAAGGACAAATTGGCTTTCCCATTCCACCCATCTAATGCCCATCTACAGGACCTCTCCCATCTCTAAACCAGAGGGGTGGCCAAACCTACCAATGAGACAACCGCTGCTCAATGTCAATAATTTTCCTGCTAACAACTGGCAAAAGCACAGGGCAGACAGAGGTACTCACAACACAAAAGTTAACATACATATGAAGAGGTAACACTGGGGTCCAAATGTAAGCCTTTAAGCAGTTTATCTCATTGCTTACTTTTTATTTAAAATAACAGGGTTTGTTTTTTTTTCCCCTCATTTCTCTCCTTCACCCCATTTCCAGCTCTGAAATCATAAGGGATAAAATAAGAGAACAAACAACCCTTTTTACAGTTAATTAGGAATCAGCCAGTTTTATAGCAGATGTGAATCTACATAAATCCCTTCCATTCAGCCGTTATACACCTCCACCACTCAGCTGTGAAAGGCTGTTGCAGTGAATCTTTGAGCTATATACATTCTGACTGTACTTTAACAACCTTCAATTACATTTCTCTTTATTTTATACATTAGCAAATGACTTGGAAAAACGTCACTTCATCTCTTCTTGGTAATTCACATCTAATGAGAGTTTCTGATAGCATTTACTCACTTTTCCCGAATACTTGAAAAAGCTATAAAAGTAAGACATGCCTCATGTACCTTCTCAACACATGTAAGTTTGCCATTTTTCAAACTGCATTCTAGGGAAGAATGGCTTTCTTCTCCTTGCTAATATTGGTAGATTTTCTCTTTCACTGCTTGTCTGCCCCTCACAGATTTTGACTTAGTTTACGATCCTTTGGATAGCCAAGATTTGGTTTATTTTCTATTATTCAAATTGACTGTCTCTATTGCAGGCATCTCCACCAAGAGCAAAGTGATGTCTGGCAACCCTAAGGAGGTTTGCATGGGCAATTCCTACATCACAGGTTAGTTAAATGGAGGCTTTAAGGGAGGATACATACACGTACAACAGAAAACTATTTCTGTCAAGCGGACAAGACATGTAACAGAAAGGGAAACAGGGAAAGTGAGTTGCTCGAATTCACAAAGTAGGAACGGTATCCCTAGTAACAAAACTGGGAAATATTAAACTGCTTATCCAATGCACCACATTGCCTACAAAATGGCTCCTTTTTCAATTCTTGCTGACCCCTTACTCTGCCCACCTATGTTTTTTAACTCGTTTTTAAAGACTATATTGAGAAAATCTTTATCACATGTGGTAGGTTCTACAACTGCAGTGTCTGAAATTAAAAAGCACCACAAAGGTTCTATCCCTTAAGATAATGGTTGATTCATCTAACTGAGCAGTTCTGGGGAAGGACTGTGTTCTCTCTCTATCTACCGCACTGCCACTCATGGCTTCATCATTATCACAGGACCAAGTCAAGCATTTCAAATATATTATCTCTTAAAACTGAAGATTCTGCTCCTGTACAGTATGATAAAGAACAGTTCTTCTGCTGTTATTTTTGTCAGTTTTATCTTTTTCTAATGCTAATCTTGGCACTAAAGCCATCCTTACATTGATATGGCTGGCACAAGAGAATCCAGAAATGCATCCTGTTACCTCTGCTTCTATAAGCTGTGAACCTTCAATGGCTGAGCAATTTCATCTGGAGAGAAGCCCTCTCTTCTTGTAGCCATAGACTCCTATAATAATGCTGCATTTCAAAGTAGCATCTCTGTATACACAAATCTGTATGCTGTTGAAATTTAGAAAGGGATGAAAGGTGTTGGGTATGTGTCACGGTTTAGGCCCAGCTGGTAACTCAGAAAACCATGCAGTCTCTCTCTCACTCCCCTTCTTCGTTCCCCTGGCTCCCCAGGGATGGGAAGGAGAATCGAAAGAATGTAACTCTCACAGGCTAAGAACAGCCCAATAACTAAAGGTAGAACACAAACCACTGCTGCTACCACCAATAACTAACAATGATAAGGGAAATAACAAGGGAAGAAAATACAACTGCTCATCACCTGCTGACCAACACCCAGCCAGACCAAGCAGTGATCTATCCCTTCCAGGTAACTGCACCCAGTTTATGTAGTGGGCATGATGTGCTGTGGTATGGAATACCTCTTTGTTCAGTCTGGGTCAGGTGTCCTGTCTCTGCTTCCTCACAGCTTCCCCTCCTCCCTGACAGAACATGAGCCTCAGAAAGTCCTTGGTCAGAGTAAACATTACTGAGCAACTAGAAACATTGGTGTTATCAGTGCTGTTTCCCAGGCTGAAAGTCAAAAACACAACACTGCACCAGCTACTAAGAAGGAGAAAAATGACTGCTACTGCTAAACCAGGACAGTATGTTCATGACTTGTGTGCTGGACACCAGGCCAAGCCTGCCATGACACTTGCAACTCATAATACATGTAGTTACCCTGCCAGACAGGCTGCACTTACTGTCAATTGTGATGTTTATGCAGTATTTGCCCAGACATACAGATATTCTGAATTACATGCATGTTTCCTATGAGTAACAGCTACCATCAGTTTGCAAAATTTGCCAAACATTTGAGCTCAAATACACTAAGGAAGTAAAAAAATTCCCACAAAACTCCTGGCATTCTCACTGCTGGAAGCCATCATGACATAGCAGTTGTACATAGGCAGCGTTTGGTTAGAGGTATGTGAGGCTTTAACAGCTATATAGCGCAACAAGTCTTGCCTCCAGTTCTATGCTTACACCCCTTCTTGAACAGTAAAGCTTTTGTAACCTTTCCTTCATGCTACATATCACACATAACTTGCCATATGCACACACCATCTGCTCCTGTTGGATGTCTGCAGTGTATTGACTTGGAGAGAAGGAATTTAGTGCAATGCCACATGCCTAGCTAGGCTGGGTGACTCATACCTGCAGAACAGAGACTCAACTCCTTATAAACAATTCCCAACAACAAAAAGATTCCTAAAGCCATACCTTACAGTGCCTGTCTTGAGAAGAAACTTACAGATGTCAAGTTAGTCACGGACATTCCAGGGAGAACCATTTAATTCTACATTTCAAACTGAATACGTCCTCTACACTACCAGTATTCTTTTTTGAGTTGTGTGTTACAGCAAAACAAAAGCCTTATAATTCACTTGGCCAACTGTGCATCCTGCTTAGGGTTAAAGGATTTGTTTCCAATTCCTATTCAGATCAGCTGGCACTGTCTAATATACATGCTATTATGGACTGTTTTCCACAATGCTCTTATCCAGTTCATGGAAGGATATTAAGATACCAAATCAACACTAAACTGATTCAGTGTTGATTCAGCAAGGCAGTTCAGTAAAAGAGCCTGTAGAATGCTCATCATAAACAGCATACACAAGTACAGAAGATTAGTCAAAAGTGGAAAAATTTTTATAACCAGTACACAAGTAAAACATTTTTCAGTATCTTTTAAGATTGCAGCTACAGTACTGATTCTGCTGTGACAGCCATAGATTATTCTAATTTGTCATTCCCTGCTTTCATTAAACAGAAGAATACAGGCTGTACCAGATATCATGTGTTGCTAAGTACAGGTTTTGTTTGTTTGAGAAGGAGCAACTGGTAACCTGTTGACCTATTCTCCAGCCAGAAGTTTGCCTCTGTTTTTCTTTAGTGTCAGGAAATTCTACCTGTGATGACAGTTTGCTGATTGTCTCAATATTTCTCGAGCATTAAGGAAGAATCTGCTCTGCTGTACTTAGATACAAATTCTTATACCAAAATTATTTTCTCACTTCCATCACCCAAATAAGTCCCCAAACTGGAAAAAAACACAGCAGTGTTATCTCCTGAGCTACTGAGACAACGCCAAAATACTTGCTCAAAGAACTTCTTAATCATAAAATCATAGAATAGTTAGGGTTGGAAAGGACCTTAAGGTCATCTAGTTTCAACCTCCCTGCCAGGGGCAGGGACACCTCACACTAAACCATGTCACTCAAGTCTATGTCCAACCCGGCCTTGAACACTGCCAGCGATGGAGCATTCACAACTTCCCTGGGCAACCCATGCCAGTACCTCACCACCCTTACAGGAAAGAATTTCTTTCTCAGATCCAATCTCGACTTCCCCTGTTTAAGTCTGAACCCCTTACTCCTTGTCCTCTCACTACAGTTGCTCATGAAGAGTCACAGCAGGAATTTTTTGGGGAAAAAAAACCCCAACAAACTAAAACAAACCTATCTGAAACTCTCAAAAGGAATGTGGATGAAAATTATTCCACTGTTACCAAGTATTCTATTTCATCAGAACTTTAATATTAACCAGTTGCAGATAACTTCCAAATAAACCCATGAACTGATCTTTTATAAATGATCAAAAGGTAATTTGAAGGAAATCACAGCTTCTTGCCAAATAGCTTAGGAGAAGAAAGTGAAAGCATCCTGTTAAGCTTTTTTTTCCCCTGTCAAAAGTTTAGTATTTACTATATTCATAAGCAAGCACATAAAGCACTCAATTTAGGATTAACAAATACAACTTCAAGGGATTTTACAATAATTTTCAAGCTTCTTTAACAAACAGTAGGATAGATAAAAACAGGGAAACAGATCAAAAGGGGAGACAAAATCACTTTCCATCTAAAAGATAAAATTCTCTCAAAAAAATTAGAGATAATTCCTTTACCATCCTTTCCCATCTTTTTTTCTGGTTTGTCTGGTTGCTTGCAAAACACAGGACTAGAGGCAAGCTTATGATAACAATAAAGTAAGCTCATACATTATAAAGCAATTGCCTCATGGCTTCTTTCTCTCCTCTTGACTTCTTCATCCATACCTGCACAGCACACAATCTAACCACAAACTCTACTTCTCATAAAATCTGTCTGCTCAGTAAATCACATCAAAATCATTTATACAACCTATCAGTCCTCTTATTGATTGCATCTAAATTTGACATGAAAGCCAAGTATCAGTAGTCATCAAAATAGGATTTTGACAACAGACAGGAATAATTACAGGCTAGCTCTATTAGGTAACATTTAACCCAAACGTCTCCTTAAGACAGTGAGCTTGTGAAAGAACTCCCACAACAGGAGTAAGACTCATTGCCAGAAACAGTGCAATGATCATGACTGATGCCTCCGAGACTTAAAAAAGCAGAGAATTGTTCCTGTTTACCAGCTATTTAATAAAAAAAAAAATAAATAATTAAAGAAAGGGGAAAACAGCATCTCCAGCAGTCTCCCTCAGACTGTATTACTTGGGTAATTGCAGGCTTACCTTTTGTGATCCAGATGTTGAGCCCTTAAATGAAGTGCGTTTGAAGGAGCCACTCATCCTCCGTAAGGAACCTGTGAACTTTCCTCCTTTTCCCTTCTTACTCCCCTGGCCCTTACCCTCCATAAAGGACCTAGTACCCCAGTGCCAAAGAAAACTCTGGTTTTAGTCATGTACACTGAGCCAATAATCATTAAGTTACAGCTTAAATAAAAAGAGAGACATATGCATAAAACAAAATCAAAGCCAAATAAAAAGACTCCTGGTATACACCCTGTTACAAGTGTTACCAGCCAGCTAGACAAGTAGAAAAGCAAGGCAATACACTGATAAAAACTGCTGTCTTCCTCCCTCTTCTCTACTGACTCTGTAATCAGGCTTAATGCACACAGCTTCTGCAAGCTATGGTTTTTAATGGACAGAGATTTAATAAATGGTGATTGAAGGTAAATCTACTTTAGAAGCAGCAGCCCAAAAGGTTTTTATTCGTGCAAAGCACAGGGCAGTCAGATGGAAATTATTTTGGTTACCAGTAGAAAGGCGCATGAAAAGAGCAGATGGTCCTCAGCAGACTATGGACCAGAGGCCTAGTGGAAATCTACAAGGTAACTGCTGCTAGTGTGTGTCTACAGCAGGTCTCAGGATGCAAGAAACAAGGTTTTAAAAGCAAACAACCCATCGGATCACAGGTTAGATTCTAATTAATTATGAAATATGGTTGCAGCAAATAATGTATGGTGTGTATCATCTTCGTGAATTCTTATTAATATTTCAATTCATTGATTGTGCTCTACTTTGCATAAATATGCAGAGTGAAAAAGCAAAAGGAGGCAGGAGAGGATAAACCAGAAATGAAGAGACAAGGTGCTTTAAAAAGAGCAATGAAAGTATTATTGACCAGGAAATACTGAGTTGGCTCTGGAAGACTCCTTCTCAGTTATGAGCTAAGACTCTGGTGTTAGAAAAGAAGGTGTAGAAAAAGAAGACTTCTGGTTTAGAAAAGAAGGTGGGTGAAAGCACAGAGAAACAAGAGCTATGTTTCAGAAATTCCCACTGAGACTGTTGATTTGTGACTGTGAGGTGCATCAGAAACACCACTCATTTTCACGATTTAGTTATAGTCAAACCTTTTATTAATTTGCCCTTTTTTATGTTCCCCTTTATTTCTTAGTACAGATAGAGCAGGTGCCTGCTTGCAGCTGGCTAGAGAAGGCACAGAAAAATGTGCTGAAAATGTAAAACAAACCAAAAGGAAAGTGGAAGAGGCAGACAGCCAGAAATGTACCAGCTCTGTTGCTCTGGTCAGCACAGCCATAATCAAGAAAATTAAATACTCCAGGCTCGCAAGGATTAATGGCTGACAATTCAATGATACACTTAAAGTTGCTGGGAAATGGGAGAGCACAAGTTCCATGTTCTGCAGGAGTATCACTTCTATTACGTTATTGCAAAAATATGTGTAGGACCAGGTTAAAAGAATGCAGAGAGGAGGGCACAGACATTAAAGGGTCACAAAAGAGGACTTCATCTCTAAGCATTCATTACACTTAAACAAAAATAAGACAGGAAAAAATTGTATTTTTGACAGGAGTTTTTACAGCAGCTATTTTATGATGTTGATTAAAGATATGGCTTGGATTAAGTGAATAAGGCTGAGGGAGAAGCTAGCAAATGGAGTATAAAAATCTGGCAAGGACAGTAAGCTGATAGAGCATGGACAGAATAATCTTAAAGGGAGGTGTTATCAGAAAAGCTACTTTACAAAGTGCCTCATAAATTCAATATAAACCTGCTCTCCAAAAGGGTGCCTCTCTTATAGCTGGTCAGTACGCAGTAAAATATTGCAATTGCTGCATGGTATTCTGTATTGTATTACTGAATTAGAATCACAGAATCATAGAATGGTTAGGGCTGGAAAGAACCTTATAGATCATCTAGTTCCAACACCCCTGCCATGGGAAGGGACACCTCCACTAAACCATGTCACTCAAGTCTATGTCCAACCCGGCCTTGAACACTGCCAGTGATGGAGCATTCACAACTTCCCTGGGCAACCCATTCCACT
>JASSUY010024262.1:5134-21848 GCA_032466535.1 Forpus xanthops | reverse complement strand
AAGAGAAGACTTGAAATGATGAAAATCCTGAGGCTTGGGAGCCTTTGCCATCTTCATTTTCTTCCTCCCTGTGATGCCTGTAAGGATGCACTTAAGTACAGCAAATGGCCTCAACTTCCTTTGCTTACAGGCTCTTGGAAGGATATGTATAACTCAATATTTGTGTGAGAGAATGAATCCTGCTCACTGGGTTTCAGCTGGAAGCTATGCTTTTAAGAACTTGATGTCCTTAAAGAGCAACACCTTTCACATTTAAATTTTTCCACCCCATGCATCTTACTTTGAGAATGATTCATGCTGCTTCAGGAATAAATGAGGGGTGCGTGAGAACAACCTATGAGAATTATGTCATCCTGATCTTTTGCTCCTGCCAACCTTGCTGACATGGAGTGAAATATAAAGGGATTAGTGTATGATTCACTGTTAAATATTAAAGTGAAAAAGTTCAGCTACTCATAAATTAATGTTGAATCTCTTCGCTGCAGCCAGTGTAAGGCTGGCGATAGCTCACTTGCCTGTAATTGATAACGAGCAATGCTCTCTAAAGAATCACATTCCATCGTTTCTGCTGACAGCTATTAAGAAAAATATTCAAAATACCTCTTAAAATTGTATATGTAATTCATGAAGCGACGCTGCATTATTTTCATTCTGTTATCGCCCTGCGCTAGGACTGGAGTCTGTGACACACTAATTAGCTCTGATTTAGCACAGCCATTATTTTGGGAGTCAATGGTTACTGAATATTATTACATAACCATTAACATGACTAAGGTAAAAAATAATTAAACAGGAGGAAAGTTAACATTGCATTTGGGGAGTACAGATAGGATTTTGAGTTTTGCAGCCATAAATGAAATACATCGCTTGCATCATCCGTCATAGAATATATAAGCCATGAGGATGGGCAATTCCTGGTTTGTTAAATGTTCTGTTTAGAGTGAAATTTATTCCTTCTCAGAAGGAAGCTCCATTCATGATGGAAGCCCCATATTGCCCTAGTCCTAGCTATAGTATAGTATGGAAGAACAAATTAAGCCCAGAGAATCTGAGCCCTTTCAATGAGGGGAAGATCTGTCCTGCCTCCCCTGACTGCTTCTGGTATCTACTCTTCTATCATGGGACTGTGTAAGCATTACTGGACATAACAACGAACAGCTTCTCTAGCCTCCAGACTGATGTGGAGATGTACTACCAAGTCATGCCATGGGTTTTGGGTGAAACTTTTGTTCATCCAAACAAAACAAAAGTTTCAACTTAGACTTTGCTCTTCCCTTTTCTTTTGCTGCTGTGCCCACCGTGTGCTCCTGACAGCTGCTGTGGCAAGTGTGCTGTCAGTGCAACTTCTGCCGGCCCACCTCCTGTAATTGGAGGAAGGAGAGGCAGAGTGTGACTTATGTTGCCTAGAATATTGTGTACTGACACTATACCACTGTGTGCAGAACTGCCTGAGCCCAGAAGAAAGGTTCTTATAGAGGACCAAGAGGCTGGGCAGTGAGTAAAGAGAAACGAAAGAAGTCGCATAAAGATGGAGTCAAGATCCCAAAACTCTTTCTCAATTTTCTTTTATATGTAAGTTTATATGGAATTGTCTGAGACTTGGTACTGGGACATGGGAAATTGCATCTCTCCTACTTCCCATCAGCTATACAAAATGCAACTTAAAGCACAGAAAACAGAATATGGCCTGAGCTGCTAAACCAAACAATCCCCTGCCTCTTACAGATCAGGGGTGTGAGGCAAGATCCACAGAGTAAAGTAGGACAGCTTGGAATAAAAGTGGTACTCCCACAACAAAGATCCAATAATGCTTTTGTGAAAAAGACCTCAAGTGTTTTTTTTTTTTTTTTTTTGTGAGTCTTGTTGGCTGGTATTTTTGTCTATTTATGAGTGATATTTTGCATACAGATAAGCTCTTTCCTTGTCTGAGTTCATGTAAGAAGAATAAGTTCCGAAAGCTCATGACTAGAAGGCTCATTTGTGTTCCTCTTTATAACTCCCCTCAAATGTGAAATCTGAAGAGTGATTTCTGTATCAATACATAGATGGCTTCTGATTTTGGCTGAACTAAGCTCAAGGCTTATCTCCAACTAGCAGGAGAAGGAAACACTGCTGAGATGGGGTGTTTGTCAGCTGGAGTTACAAACTGTGTGCCAGCACTCTGGCATTTGTACAGTTTGTCTCCATAGTTTATGCAAAGGGGAGTAACTCTACTAGTGTAAAAGGACTCAGTGCAGGAATACCCAACAGTATGTGTCAGTTACATGGTGTCAGTTCCCTACCCCCTGTTTGTGCATCATCCTAACATGGAACAGGGCATGAGCCATGATTTGGAAAGAGATGTCTACTTTGATGATTTGACAGTGCATGTTGGGGTGTGCCTCTGAAAGAGGCTGTGTGATTGTCCCTATAGCTTGTCAGTTCTTTGCATGATCCCTGAAACTAAAGGGAAACAGGCACTGTGGGTGAATCTGGGGCTAGTCACCTAACTCTGCAGGGCAAGATGCCTTACTTTCCCTGTGCAATCCTGCTATACTTCACCGAGTACTCTGCGGTACCTCTGCCTATACCTGCCTTTTGATGATTAGTGAAAACTAAACAAGGAGAGGAGAGGAGTTCACTTTTCAAGTTTCGCCATACTGTGATGCGGGTTCTTCAATATGTAATGGTATGAAGTTGAAAATGGAGGAGATACATTTAATAGCTTTTGAAAAACTACTCAGAATCAGTTCCTAATAGTCTGTATTATTTCAGGGGAATATATGTTTATGGTGTTCCAGAAGCAATCAAATTTTCTATGAAACTATTCAGGCAGGTTTGTGGCCAGAAAAAAAAGCTCTAAAAATACTGGTAAAATTGAGATTACAACGAAGTTTACTAGGGCTTTTGATTTAACTGCCTAAATTAATTATCTGAAATTATCCTAATTTGTTTATTATGTTAATGATTTTAATTAATTTATACTAATTTAGCATGTATTACTAAAGATGTATTATGTTTCACACCACATTACTTAAGAGCTATAAATCCCATGGTTAAACGGAATTAGCGGAGACATAGTTATCAAAAGGGGTAATTACATCTGAGGAAACCTTTTCACTTAGGCTTAATTAAAACAGATTATTCCCCCACAATTCAAAAGTAAACATGGTTAATACTGGGTAGATGTTCTTTGCAAAAATGAATAACTCAGCATTTTAATTCTCAAAAGAGGCGGAGGAAAATCAACAGTAGAACTGGTGGCTCCTTGACCAAGTGTGATTAGTAATCCCTAAGAAACAGATATTTTCATAGGTGCAAACATCTTGTTATCTAATGACAAAAGAGTAGAAAATAGTCACGAACATCAACCATTAACTCATTTTGTGAGTGAACTGTTGCTGCTTTGGAAGAAAGAACATGCTAGGGAAGTTTGTATTTTCTTCCTGCAGTAAGACTGTTTGTAGCTTATTTAAGTAGCAGCACTGAGGAAAGCATGCAAAACTGTTGCTGATAATAATATGGACTGTAGTTAGGCGCAAACCTAACCTACAGTGATTTCTGATGCTAACAGAATTTATTTAATGCACATCACTGCACATGAAGATATTAGATTGTAAATCTGTTTTTCATAATTTGTAAGTATATTGCGTTCAAAGCACTTTCTCTATGGCTGTCAGTTGTAAATAACATTGAAAAGAGGGGGCAGACCCGAGAATAGCAGAAATGCAGAGATGAAAACCCAGATTCTTTTCTTGGCTGGAATTAGTTAATAAAAATACTTGGAGACACCGGGGAATAAGTGAACTCTAAGTCCTTGATTCACAGGTGCCTGAGTGTAAATGAGTGGAAAATGACACATTCAAATTTAAATCATTGCTACAGAACATGGCTTTCTTCTGGAGGAATTAGGATGTAGTGTTTTAGGAGGAGTAAGGGATGGCTTGTCCTATGGTATTAAAGTCTTCCTGTTTTAGATACATATATTAGGTGAATTGGCAGCTATTTGGTGCTTTGGTGTGAAGAGCTGCTGTGTCTCCTGGGATCTGTAACGGTGGTGGTGTGAGAGAATTCACAATGAATGTTACTAAACTTTGGAAATCTGTCTATGGAATACTTCAGGTCATTGCAGCTTGTTGCTCTTTGGAATGCAACACGTTCAGGTTTTTGCCAATGACTTTCTTGTTTATGTGGCCAGAAGTTCCTTGGAAGGAACTGGGCGGTATTTTGGTGAAGAGTGTTTGTACTAACAAGTTAGGTGGTTTTGGTGGTGGAATACACCCTTCTTGCAGATTTAGAGTGAGTTTCTTTCAATCCAACCTTTTGCTCCAAAGTAGCATTTTTCACAGAAAACTGACCTGAATTTGAAGGTTAAACAAACAAACAACAAAAATGTTAAATAATAAACATAGTAAAGCCAAGATTATTTAATTTTGGGCTTAAATGAAATGTTCTGGATAAATCCAAAATGGATTTTGCAGATGAACCCAAACAAGAATTTCAGTTTGACCAAGACAATTTCCTTCCATCTCCCTAATGTATTTTTCATTGATCACTTCCATACAGGGGCAGCATAGACTTCAAAGGACTGGGATCAGGTGGTGAACCTTGCAATCCTAGGAAGAAAGAAAGTGGGTTGGTCTCACTCACTGGATGAAACTGATTTCTATAGCTGCTGTTAATAGTAGATCTTCTTTTTTTCAGGAACTGTTGATTATGCCTGCTAATGAGAGTGCTCAATAGAGCAGTGGAGGTGAGACAGCACTGAATTTACTGGAGTTCAGGGAGTGTACCTGGGATAAAACTGTTAAAAGTCTGTGAAAAGTAGCCTCTTGCGCTTTAAGAGGAAAGGAAATACTTATGGATCTGAGGAACTGAGTTGTACAGAGCTGAGAGATAGAAGAATGGTAGAGAGTTTGAAGTGACACACAGGCTTTCATCACGGGATGCTTCTCAGGATTCCCAGTTGACTAATTCAGCAAGGACCTGTACGCAGGAGGAAATGTGGAAATCTTTGTAATGTCAAACCACTGGCAGCTTGCTTTCACCTCTAAAATGAATATTAAATTATATTAATATGCCATACTATTGGCAAACATAACTGTAGAGATCTTTTTATATGTTGTTCAAAGTGTCTGAGATCGAAGTGGTTATAGTTAATTTGGAGATAATCTATATATATGTATATATAGGTATGCATTTCCTCTTCATTTCTTTTTGAGTTTCATTTTCTAGTCAATCACCCCATTGTTTTATGTGAAAGAAACTTTACAACAACAGTTTTGCATATACAGTGAAAACCTGAGGATTCACAACAGTTTTCCTGTATCTGTGACTGCAGCAAGCAGATCCCATGGGAGAGATCATTCCTTCCCATGCTGGGTTTGATGTCTCTGATCCTGTTACTTCACTCAGAAATATCACTTTGTCTCATTCCAAGGCAGATGAAGCTATTTAAGAGCTTTTCATGAGGAATATCATCTGAAGCTTTTCTGAATTAGAAGTACATTTCACAAACTCATGCATATCTTCTTGCACCACCTTCTTGGCTTTATATTTTGGTTTATATTGTGCTTTGTTCTGCATGTGTTCATTTTCCTGCAACAACAGCCCCATGCATGTTTGAAAGTGGTAAGTGATGTTCTCTCTGACTTCTCTGTTGTTGAGGGGTTATTGCAATTGATGAGCTTTTTTATAGGGGAGAAGATACAGAAAGCAAAACAATGATTTTTGTCTTCATTTAGAGAATGTGAAATTTTCAGTTTTCAATTGTGAAACTCAGAAAACAGGTGGTAGGACCTTGCCACAAGACACAGGGCAGTACATTTAAAACCCCAAATCTAAAAAAAAAAAAAAATGAAGTAATACCTTTTGAAGCTTAAGAAGTCTAGCACAAAACAAGTCCAGAGAAGGGCCACGAGTATGATCAGGGGACTGGAGCACCTCCTGTATGAAGACAGGATAAGAAAGTTGGGGCTCTTCAGTCTGGAGAAGAGAAGGCTGCGTGGGGACCTCATAGCAGCCTTCCAATATCTGAAGGGGGGACTATAAGGATGCTGGGGAGGGTCTCTTCATGAGGGTCTGTAATGAGAGGGCAGGGGATAATGAATTCAAACTTAAGTAGGGGAAGTTTAGAGTGGATATGAGGAAGAAATTCTTTAGTATAATTTTGGTGAGGCACTGGAATGGGTTGCCCAGGGAAGTTGTGAATGCTCCATTACTGTTCAATGTTATGCCCACATTGGGTAGCATGGTTTAGTGGGAAGTGTTCCTGCCCCTGGCAAGGGGGTTGGAACTACATGATCTTAAGGTCCTTTCCAACTCTAAGTTTTGTGTGATACTATGATTTTTACATAAATACTTCACAAAGGAAGAATGCACAGAGGGTTTTATTAAAGGAAAATAGAAATCAGTCAAAGAACAAAATGCTACTGAATTAAAATAATTCTTAGTTCCATAAAGGTATAAACTTGACAGAAAATGTAATTGGGATTAACACCTGAACTGACATGGTTCCACTTGTCAATTGTGTGGTTGTTTTTTGTTTATATACTTGCTTTTTATTTTTAATTATAGGACCATTTTCTGTCTCCAGATGCTTAAAAATCGCTTCTTTTTTATGCATGTTTGTAGCAAAAAGTTTGGACTTTGCTCAGGAAGCACAGCTAACATTAGGCTGTCAAAAGAAAAAATAAATAGTTGAGAGTGATGTAAGTACCACATCGTTCCATTAAGTCTGTGAAGTGTACTGATAATTTCTTTGGCTTTAAGAACTGGCAGCCTTTCTTACTGTGCACTTATATGTGCTGTTGTATGCAAGAGCTTTCGAAACATGTGCCCATGCACCTACATTTGCATGTTTGAGCTATCTCATTAAGAGCAGACACCTTCCAGGATAAAGCCAGTTATATTTTGCTCTCAACTCTAAATGTCTGCAGGATGGTTTAGTGGAGAGTCTAGTGTCTGCTGGCATCCTGTCTCTGTACAAAGTGAACTTCCTACAAACACACACAAATAATTTTACCTTTCATCTTTCAGCTATAGTACCCTGAAGTGCAAAGAAAGCATAAAATAATGATCAAACAGCAACATGACATTTAAGATGAAGATGTATTTGTTAAAGATATGAATTGATTGGATTGAATTTGAGCCCTGATGATCCCCATGACAGGATGAGATTCCTCTCACGATAGAACCTGGGAAAGCTTTTCCCACTGCAGGAGAATTCAGCAGCCTCAGTAGTACTACCTCAGCTGCAGCTGCCATTAGGGCAAAATTTTTGTACATCTGAATAGTGAAAATTTTTAAACTCACCTAATATTATTCTATTGCTAGAACAAATCTAACAGTAAATCAACAAAAAAATAGGAACCTTCTAAAGAATATGCCTTCCCCATTAATTTTCAGCTTTGGTATCATGTAAAGATGACACTTACCAACTATGTAGAAGAGCAGCTATATTAAATGTTAAATAACATTTAACAGCACCAAATATTTAATCATAAAATTTAAATTGACAGTGGTGTGGTTCGCATATTATCCGCTCGAAAGCCTGACAGCATCATTTCTCATATATATTGATAAGTACAAGGCAGCCATAAAGTCGTAGGCTCTATAGCCTTCTATTTATGAGAGGCTATCTAAAACTCATTCATTGCAGGTAATATCAATAATTCAATTCAGCTTAGCCTGATAGCTCATACCTTTTCAGAGTGTTGTGTTTACTGAACCATAGACTATCCTTTCTTGAAATATATCAGAAAAAATGACTTTTACTGTAAGACTATTTCTTCTCAAAGTATAATCAAGTGCTTTAAAATGATCTCCATAACTGCAAATTCAAAGCAGTGTTAGACCTTCTGAATAACAGAAAATATTGATATAATAATGCTTTGAGACTTGCACAGTATTGGCAGTGTTTCTCTGACTGCAGTAACTCATTGGGAAAGTCATCAGTGGGATTTGGTGGCATGCCTATTCATGTTTCGTAGGGTGGCAGAAGCTCCTGTAACTGAGCTAATAATGCTTCATTTATAAAGGAAACGTATTGCTTGATATGTGACATACGGGGCTGTGGGTGAAGAATCAGCATTGCAGGGAGCAGCAGATATGGCAGGTGGATGTGTTAACGCCTGGCCAGATTCAGACCTCCTAAGCAGTGAGTGCTAGTCTGTTGGCTTTGATGGTGATGACCACTTGCTGACTGGTGGAGCTTGAGGTAGAGTTTGGCGTTGCTCCAGTAGTAGTGAAATGTTTATTCTGTTTCTAAGGTAATCCCATACTGAACTGTTGCTACGGGGAGGCTCTTCTTCCATGTCTGGTGTTCTGGCAGCCCAGCAGAGAGGGACACAATAGAAATTCTGTAGTAAAACTGTCCTGTAAATGTTCTGAAAGTACATTATTTAAATTGGTTTGGACAGATTGTTTCTATTTGCAATTAGGGAATGGGATCAAAAGCCCATAATGAAACGCTTGTTGATTTTAATGGTCACCGAGGATCAGAGCTATGTATAGAATTTGCTTGTAAATAAGCTGTATTTGCAGGAGACACATAGATATTATCCATTCTTAAAGTAGGTGAAAGTTACACCTGCCCATAACTGAACCTTAAAAGTGAAAAAATAGTTGGGCAATGACGTTAGCAGCTGGGGGACATTCCATTTGTTTTCCTTTTTTTCTTTTTTCTCTCATTCAGGGAGAAGTAGAACCGAGGGAGTACTGTGAGGATTCTGCCCAGAGCAGGATAGGCATGGAAACTGAGAGTATGGTGCCCAGGAAATTAATTCATATGTGAGAGCAACACTCAGAAGATCACAGAATGGTTTTGGTTGGAAAGGACACTGATTTTGATTCAGCCCAGGATGTTGTTTCTGGGCTGTGAGTACGCACTTTCTGGCACATGTTCTGTTTCTCATTGACTAACACACCCATGACCTCCTCCACAGGGCTGCTCTGAATGATAAATGATGGGCCAGTGCTTTGAACCATGAAACCACAGCAGTATCCATCAGGGATGTGTTGGACTGCACAGGAATACCTCCCTTCTCTTGCAAAAAGAGAAGGTTTCGGGGTGTGGATGGGTCTTCAGTTTTTTCTTGTTCCTGGGAGAGAAGTTCTTGCAGTAGCAAACTTCTTACCTGCGAGGAAAGGTATTTACAGCAGCACGTCAAGCTCAGCTGGCCTGGTCATGCCTGCAGCCACAGCCTTTTTCCACCATGCAGAACTGGCATCTGACAGATTAGCACAACTTGCAAGAGCAGCAGATCAGTGGTAGGTGCTCAGATATAAGGCCTCTGTCAGGCTCTTATGTACCAGGACTGAAAGGTCATCTACCTTGCTGCTATAAAAATTCCAGCAGCAGTAACTGCCAACCCAACAAGCAAAGATCAAAAAGAGTAAATGTCCTGGACTTGAATGTTAGAAAAAGGCAGGAGGGTTAAAGTAAGATAAATAAATAAGATTCAGATGTCCAGGGACTGTGGCAGCCTTGACCAGAGCTTGTGAAAGCAGTGCACAGTGATCCTGTACTGTGGTTCCTCACCAGAAGCTGTCAGAATATCAGGTTTTCAGCTGGTAAAGTTCAAAGTGATTTATTTCCAAGTTGGAAATTCTCACTTTTATTTTTTATTGCCAGTCACATCATGGGCCACCACAAGAGTCACAGGGATGTAGCTGAAAAGCCCATGGATGTCCCTTTTCCCAGCTAGGTTATCACTCCTGTTACTGCCTTAAGGACTAGCTGCTGTGCTTCACAGGAGTCCGTAGAGAGTGTCTATATTGTGAAGTCCAAGAAAGGAAGAGAATTACAATATTTAACATAGTGCTTGATTTAATATGGTATCAAAATATGAATTTAAAAAACTTTCACAGCACCGTTGCCTTTATTTGGAGTTAAAGTGGTAGCATAACTCAAATTCATATGGAAGCTGGATAATCATAGAATAGTTAGGGTTGGAAAAGACCTTAAGTTCATCTAGTTTCAACCCCCCTGCCATAGACAGGGACACCTTACACTGGACCATTTCACCCAATTCTCTGTCCAAACTGGACTTGAACGCCACCAGGGATGGAGCATTCACAACTTCGTGGGCAGCCCATTCCACTGCTTCACCAATATTATGGTAAAGAACTTCCTTCTTGTATCCAAGCTAAATTTCCCCTATGTAAGTTTGAAACCATTACCCCTTCTCATAGCACTACAGTTCCTAATGAATAGCCTCTAACTAGCATCCTTATAGGCCCCCCTTCAGATACTGGAAGGCTCCTATGAAGACTTCACCCTGCTTTCTGTTCTCCAGGCTGAAAAGCCCCAACTTTCTCAGCCTGTCTTCATACAGGAGGTGCTCCAGTCTCCTGATCATCCTCGTGGCAAATGAAACCTAGCAAACCTGAGTTCTCATATCGTGCTAATCATGACCCTAGGATACTTTGCTGAAGAGGCTGCTGACTCTATCCCCATTTTATATATAATGAAAGCAAAGAGATACGAGTCGATTTAGCCTGCAGATAAATTGATTTATTGAGGCTGAGCTAATTGTAGTCATAGTCCAATCATCTCCACAAACCTGGTAGCACAATACACCTGACAAGCAAAACCCAGGTCCCTGCCTAGCACATCCACCAAATACATTGAGGTATTTGTCCTTCTGTAGGGCAAGGATGTCAATTGTTGACACTTCTCTCTGCCCTGGGGCTGCAGCAACTTGTGCTGGTCATTGCTGTGCAACAGCCTCCCCTTCTCTGAGTTTGATGTTCAGCTTTGTACATGGGCTTTATCTTTCAAAGCAAGTTGTCTTTTGGGTAGCAGGTGCCCTCTGTGCTGCTGGGTGGCTAGCTTTCTGAGAGCAGCATGGAGCTCAGCCTGGACACACTGCTAATACTGCTGCCTAAGTGCAAAGTGTATGGGGATCTCTCGTGGCCGCAGGAGTGGAGATCTTATTTCCTCCGGAAAGCTGTACCTGTGGCAGCAGTAACATCATTGGTGAGGGTGATCTCAGGCAGACCTGTGTCATTGAAGCTGACACACTGAGATCTGACTTTACCTCCACTTACAGAACAACCTCTTTCTGTCAGGTGTCAGTGGAAGCAAGATGCTGGGATTAGAGATGACTGAGGTTAGGAAAATATATTCTTGTTGACAACTGAAGATAAGGTAGAATGAGAATGGGTAGCAGGAGTGTGCTGAGTTCAGTGAGAATTTCCCTAGGGAGAGGATGCATGGATCTCCTGTTCAGAGTCTGGCAAGTGAGTGCAACCCAAATCTGCCATATTTCAGGTAAAGAGAAACTTTGGGCAACTCAAGACACCTGCTGCAGTTTGCTGATAAATGTAATAAATTGCAAAATGTCTCCACTGAAAATCACTTGCAGGTTCTCAGCAATACAAGTAGTTAGGGAATGCAGAGAAAATTCCTTTGTGCCATGCTTTCCTGGGTTCAATAGTAGCAGTCTTTTCTCTCCTTCTTAGTAGCTGCTGCAGTGCTATACTTTTGACTTACAGCCTGGGTACAACTCTGAGAAAACCGATATTTTCAGTTGTTGCTCAATGATATTTACTCAGACCAAGGACTTCCTGAGTATCATACTCTGCCAGGGATGAGGGGAAGTCAGGAGGAAGCAGATAAAGGACACCAGAATGAAGCTGAAGAGGTATTTCATACCACAGCATGTCATGCCCAGTATATGAACTGGGGGCAGTTACCTGGAAGGGCTAGATAACTGCTGAGGTCTGGGTGGGTATCTGTCGGTGAGCTGTGAGCAGTTGTATTCTCATCCCTTGTTATTTCCCTTATCATTATTATTACTGGTGGCAGCAGCAGTGGTTTGTGTTATACCTTAGTTACTGGACTGGTCTTATCTGAACCCGTGGGAGTTACATTCTTTCGATTCTCTTCCCCATCCCTCCAGGAGCAGGGGAAGGAAGCGGGCTAGCGGCTGCATGGTTCTGAGGTACGGGCTGTGCTTAAACAATAACGTGTGTGTGAGACAAAGTGTTTCTGTATCTTTGAAGCAATTTTTTGTTTTGAAACTCAGTACTGTACAGTTAACTTTGATGATGCTACTGCTTCATTTGTGTCTATGTTCCAAGCAATAATAGGATTGTTTCCTCAGCTGGTAGTACTTCCTTTAACATCTGCAGGAGGCAGGCAATATATAATTAAAAGAAGCCTATGGAGCAGTGGCACCCCCTGAGGATTTTACTGGGCGTATAGTCCTAAACTGATTGTGTTAAACTTTGCTTAAACTTAAAATTCCTTTGTTAAACTTTGCTTGCTGGAAAGAAAAGAAGAGAGAAAAAAGTGTTGAGAAATAGAGTGGTGCACAGGACTGTAATCTTTATTTTAGGATTTTCTCTAAAACATACTTTGGAGGCTCAGAAGAAAGGGGTTTGGTACAACAACTCAGGGGCAGAGAGAACCACAGCACTTGACATGCTGTTGAAAAGGCTGCAGAAAATGCTTCAAAAAAGAGCGGCTGTCTTTTCCAGATTGTCATGGTTTAAGCCCCTCAAACTCATGCAGTCACTCTCTCAGTCACTCCCCCCTCTTTCTTCCCCAGTCCAGGGGGGATGGGGAGAAGAATCAAAAAAAAATGCAACTCCCACAGGTTGAGATAAGAACAATTTAGTAACTAAGGTATAACATAAATCACTGCTGCTACCACCAGTAATAATAGTGACAAGGCAAATACAAGGAGAGAATACAAGAGCTCACCAACTAATTTCCACTCAGTGTGACCAAGTGGTGCCCCCTCATCACCTGATAACCAGCTCGAACCACACAATGCCCCCCCCCACACTTCCGGGTCTCTGCTCCCTGACTTACATCCTGGGCATGACATGCTGTGGTATGGAATACTTCTTTGGTCAGTTTGGGTCAGGTGTCCTGTCTCTGCTTCCTCCCAGCTTCTGCTCCTCCCTGGCAGAGCATGAAACTCTGAAAGTCCTTGGATAGCCTAAACGTTCTAAGCCGTAACTATAAACACTGGTGTTATCAGCACTGTTCCCAAGCTTAAAATCGAAAAGCACAGTGCCGCACCAGATACTACTTAAAGGAGAAAAACGACTGCTGCTGCTGAACCCATGACACAGATCCTGGTTCAGGGTCCATGTGCAGTCTTACAAGTCAGCACTTGTGATGCCAAGCTTGCAATGAAATATCTGCAAAATTTTCCTTCTCTATATGAGGCTTTTGTCTGAAGGCTGGCACTGTGGGAAGATAGTTGTCCCTGTGGGCATCTCATCACCTCCAGCAGAGCTCTGGCAGGCCCTGGGAATATCCCCTGACTTCTTAGACAGGAGATTTAATGAGAGAATTAAGATGGAAAGAAAATCAATTAATCAAAGAACTAATCTTGCGGTTACTTCTTTCCAAGGGAGCTTTCTCCTCCTCCTTAATGAGAGCTGCTGTAAACAGGCTTGTTTCCAGTATGTAATTCATGCCAGTGCTGTCAAATGTGCCTCTTGTTGCTCGATAGAAAAGCCTGAAGGTTTAATACATGCCAGGGCCATGGCTGGGTGCTTGAAAGTGTATTTTAAGGACATATATCCAATTAATATCAAAATGAGACATCTTCAACATAGAGAACTATTTCTGTTTGGTCTTCTTTGCTGTTTTCAAAAAGTGGGCAATAACAGCAGTCACAGCTATGATATGCTCCTTGAGCTGCCAGAAGGACTTTCCTTCAGAAATAAAAAGTAGAATAAAAATGCAAGATCCCCTGGTGGAAACATGCCCGTAATTTACAGTGCTGATTCTCTTGAATTAATAGGTCCCATTCACATACCTGGCATGGAAAGAGCACCCTTTAAATATTCCCTTTTCCTCTTTCTCTTCCATGAAGTATTGACTTGCAGTCACCTAATTAAGAGCAATGATCTGCTGAATTGTCTGCTTAGGCTCGGACTAGTTCACCTCGTCATACTAACTTGTTGGGTGCCTTAGATAAGGACATGGAAGGCATTTCCCTGTAAATGTGTCTCTACTTCTGGCTGCAGATAGACTTGTGCCCCTCTGCATGCTGACTGTCCACACATGAGGTGGAGCTGTTAGCATGGTGCTGTCCTGTGCCAAGCTCAGCAGAGCCCTTCTCCCAAGCACAGCAGTATATTCACAGCTTCCAGGCCCAAAAACATGTACAACTGCCTACAGGCAGAGAAGTATACATATGCCGACATCTGTCTATGGAGACAATAACCTTAATCTCATCCTGTCTTGGTTCTGTCAAAGGGATCTAATTGCCCACTGCATCATGAAGTAGTGTGCGATGAAAGCATATTAATCACCACACAGTGCTGGCACAGATGGGTTTCATTCCCAGAACAAGTACACAGATAGACCATGATCATCTTAAGCTTACATTTAAGGCACTGGTACCTGTGATATACATTAACTAGTCCCTGAAACCACAATTGGATAGTGCTAAAGACGAGTTTCTGGGTTATTAAGTGTTTAATTTGGCAAATACAATACAGTCATGAAATGATCTGTTCTTCTGAAGTGATGAAAGTGGAGGGTTTGCCTGGCTGTGTTTGTAATAAAAAAACAGGAATGGCAGCTGTAAAAATAGATAGGGTCCTTGAATAGACACTTGCAAGGGAATCTCTTCAAGTGCAAATAGGTTTGGGTCCTTTAATCTGCAGTCTGACTAATGTGTAGGAAAATCTTCCCTTAACGATGGAACATAATGACAAATTATGTCTCATGGTGTGGAAGAAGAGAGATCTCTTAGAAAGGCATTGTATAATTCGGTTCCACAGTTGTCATCTAGGAAGTTAAAGTATTGATTGATCCTGGAGTTTTATTTGATTCGTTGCTTTGATGATTAAGATATTGATTGGTTTCCCATGCTGTGTGTGTTCCTTGCACTGCTCTGATGCAGCAAGAGTCCAGCTTGCTGCCTGCTGCATATTTTCCACGAGAGGAATCAAGCAGAACCTGCTTTTCACCAGACAGTCTTTCAAAGTAATTAATGGAAAGCGGCTGGTGAAAATGACTGAGTTACCCAGGGAAATGCAGCAGAGCATTTTGTCAGGCATCTAATTAAAGAAATTTAAATTCTCCAAATATTTAAAGCAAATATTGTATTCAAAGGGAAGGGTGTAATTTGAATAAGTGCAGGAATACAATGAGAGCTGCAAGCAGACCAAAACCTTGTTGCCTGAGCTCAGTCAGAAGGGAAATGTGCAGGGTAGCTGCAGAGCAGCTCCTTGAAACACTGTGGTGAGGGAGGAAGAGGAGGTTGACTGCAGCTTCCCATGTCAAATCACACCCTGGCCTGAGATGTGCTGAATGGCTGATCTTGCTTTGTCTGCACGTCGCCCTGCGCCTGAAGAGCTGATATGCAAAGGAGTTGGTTTGAATATCGAAGTTACCCTATTCAAATTTTCCACGGCACATTAAACATAGACTACAAGTGCAGCCTTGGGGTCCCAGGAATTGTCTCTGTATTTCCCCAAATGGAAGGCTCTGCTGCTCCATGATGGGAGAGGAGTACATAACTAGATATCATCATAGGTTCCTGCAGAAGAAGAGCTTCGAACTTGAATTTTAAATGCTTACTGTCAGTTATTCCATCTGGCATGAGATGCTGACTAAAAAAGTGAGCCATTTCTAGGACAACATGTGCTATTTGGGAAGAAATAAATGTGATAGGAATGTGAGACAATGTCACATGATGTTGCTGTTGCACTGAACGAATGTTTCAGCAGTACAGAATGCCGTAATTAATCGCTATTGCTAATTGAGATACTCCTGAGTACGTCTAGAGACCTTGATTCTTTTCCCACCGGTAAAACTAAAGAAAGGTAAAAATGAGTTATCCACATTTGCTTGACTTTTTCCTTACTGGATAGAATTAAGAAAGAGCAAAGTAATGCCAGCCTCAGAGGGGAGTCTCACTTTGGATAAACCTATTTTCAGTAGTGTAAAAAAAAAGTAAAACAGTAAGAAAAAGTGCTGTTTTTCAGTGCTAAAAGTGTGTGTGTATCCATGGATATGTTGGGGAGCAGGAAGGCATTAAATAAATGCTTGAAGCTTACCAAAATGAAGAAAACCCCATTCAGATTTAAGGGGCTGTCGTTTAACAGCTGACGAGATGAAGTTTAGTTCCTGACTTGCTTCACAAATATTTCTGTGGTGAAGAATCACTAAATTCAAGCAATTGTGCCTTTTGCACAGGGATCAATGTTAAGATTTACACATAAATTCATAATTATCAATTCTCCCCAATGTAATTTTTTATTACAAGTCTTCAGTGTTGAAAATATAATGCTTTCTGTGACTTTTTAAGGAGTTGTAATATAAACTCATAATGAAGATTGTTAACATCAATAAAGGGCCACTCACTCTCTGTTCTACTAATTTGGGTTAGGAGAGAACTGAAATTCTGGCATTGCCAGAGGATCATGAGCAATTTGCTACTGTGTGGCAGATGAATCTGTACATGGAACTCAACAGTGGAGTCTAGATTTTTCTTTTGAAATTTTTCTTTCCTTTTCTTTTCCAATAAGTATTAGACATTTTGCTAAAAAAGTAGAAGTACAAAGTGACATTTGAAATCTGGAGGGTTTTTTCCTGAAACGATGGATGCAATATAATGAACGTCTGCATAGTTACATCTTCAGTGACCCAGCTTCCAGGACATACGCCCAACTTATGGGCATACGGAAGAGAGAGATTTTATTATTCTGAGAAAGCTACTGCATTTTAATGAAGCTCACACCTACGCAAGCTGAA